>JAATLQ010038505.1:18936-117736 GCA_013421005.1 Heliconius erato x Heliconius himera | reverse complement strand
ATACCTTAAATTCACAATAATAATAAACAACTATTGTCACTTGATTTTTGATTTAAAAAAGAAAATAAGTTCAACGACGCTTAGTGCCGCGAAAACCACCATGAAAATAATGTAGTGTGAGTGACAAACATCAATACATATTTAAATTTACGCACACATGTGTAACAGTTCATTGGCACAAGTTGAATGACAAATGTCTAATTTAAAATAAAATTATTTTAATAATATTTAAATTATTAAATATAAGAAATATTATGTATTTTTTATCACTATAATTATTTTAATATGATTATATTTAAGTTTTACTTATTTTAAGGGTCACATAAATTTAATTTATCACTTTTGACTAATTCTATCATTACAAAATATTGTTGAATAATTCTAAATTAAAATGTTGAAACTTGAATTATACAATATGAAAGTATTCTATATTTCAATGACTTATTTTAAAGTTCAAATGTATGGTACTCGGTGCTAAAATTCATCAAAATTGCTTATGATTATTTCCAAAATAATTAATTAATATTTTACTAAAAATGAACGGTAAATTGTTATTTTTTTAAATTTTCATTTATATTGATTTCATTGGTATCAAAAATAGTACATTTTTAATTAGAAATAGTACCTTTTACGAGGAACTAGAATGTCTTTCTGTCTTATAATATTCTTATACACATGTTACCTACATAAATAAATCAAATAAAATTACCTACATGTGTATAATAATATAATAATAATATTTTTATTAGTGATCATTTAAATATTTAAACCGTTGAAAATTATGGACGTTTAAATCTCTTATATTTTGGTTCATAAGCAATGTGCAATATAAATGTTAAAATTAAAATAACTTTGAAATATAATCCCATTATATATATCTATAAATATGAAATTAAAATTGAGATTTTCTATTGCTTTAATATCGATTTTGTTTCTTTCATCTCTAACACTGTCAGTGTCAAATGTCAAGTCGTGCTGTTGACATAAATGAAATGATAAAAATCGTTTCCTGTTGGTTAGTAGAATTGGAAATTTATTTTTAAGTAAAATTTTAACCTTAATAGAAAAATTACTAAAAAAATAAAATAATAAAATGTCAGCCGCAAAATCAAAAGATTCAAAACCTGAACCGGTAGCATACAGCGAGGCTGCGCTACGAAATAATGCCGTCGTTGTAGAATACTGTAGGACTTCTATGGCTGCATTGTCGGGATCCACTGCTGGTAAATATAAACAATAAAAATAAATTATGCTAAAGATATATTACTAGGAAAGTTATATTAATTATATATTTCATAGTCCCTTAATGTGTTTAATATGCAATGAAAGAAATACATTATTCCACATTGTTTATAGAATAATGATAAAATCTAATAATTGCTTCTGACATGGGCATGGCCTAATTTATATATGAGTTTCTGCCTTTCCACAGTTTCAAGCTTGTCATTCAACATTGTCAGCTTACTGTGGTGATAAACTGTAGTATCTCTATCTCTTACTTTAATTTCCTATGGTGGTGATAATCTAAGAAGAATTGTTTGGCAAAGAGAAAGAAAGAGAATTCTGGAGGCATTGCGTGTTGAGTGGCAGAACTCAACGCCGCGCTTAACCTCGACACCAGAGCGAAGAAATGGAAATATAAATTTAAGTAAATATTTCATCTCCTCGAGTGGGGATCGAACCCACAACCAGTCGGTTTTGCAGTCACACCTCGTGCCGCTGCGCCACGACCGGCCTCAAACTCAAACAAAAGAATTTGTTGCTATTTATTAAAAATTATAACATTTTTAAAGCATTTGTGATTAGCACATTTAAAAAAAACATATTTTTAATAAAAGTTGTAAGTGAACTTGCTTGGTTTGCGAGCTGCCCAAAGTCTGCAAAATTTAATCATACATTCTTATTAAGCTATGTTCATTTTTCTATACATGTCTTAATATATTTCTATCTTTATTACAATAAGTAAAATACTTACCACAAAATTTTTGTAGTATTTTTTTTGCTTCACATTAGATCTTGGATATAGCAGGGTAGGTAGAGTGATAAGATACTCCATTCTCCACTTGCTGCCCATTTTTCAATACTAAGTTTTGTCTTTTTACCAGAGTGAATATGTTTTTTTTTTCCTTAGATTTGCAATCAGCTTAGAAGTCATAATCAGATGAGTTCTAGTGTGAAATATTTTTTGATGCAATTTCAGTAAATAGCTTTTAAAGTTGTCTGAAATATTTTTTCAGTTTCTATGATCAAAGTCTAATATATGCCATATTTTTTGGCTTAATTAATTTGGTTAAAAGAAATTAAAACAATTCACTTCTGCAAATGATAATTAAACTCACATCTTTCACATCTACAGTGAACTGCTGTGCTACAATGGTATCATTTTTTTTTGCTTATTTTTCAGGTATACTCGGCCTTACAGGACTTCATGGCTTTGCTTTCTACGTATTTGCAGTTGTCATACTATGGATCATGTTTATGATAAAAGCTGGACCTAATTGGTATAAATATTTTGTTTCAAGACAAAGCTTGTTAACAAATGGGTTCTTTGGAGCCCTATTCACTTATGTACTTTTCTGGACTTTTATATATGGGATGGTACATGTGTATTAGTTAGCTAACCTATTTTATATTCTAGGATTCATTGTTATAATATCTTTACAATTTTCCATTAAATTTTGTTGGTTATATACAATTTAAGGACAACACAGAATTTTAAAGTATGGTAGATGAGTTGTGGCCGCACCAAAGTTAGCTGCAGCTTAATATTTCATTTTGGAAATTTTTCTTCCCTTTGATTTTACTTCCATACAACAATATACAATGCAAGGTGCCCTTGACACATTGACCATACTGTACTTTAGTTAAATATTTTATAAATGTATATCATTAATTAATATAATATTAGCTTTTTATTTGTGAATGTGGCTGGGGTTGAAATTTTGGATGTGTGTAAATAGATTATAAGTTATATATTTATAATAAACAAATAAATAAATAAATATTGGACATATTTTACTTGGTTTTTCTTATTTTTTTACTAATAAGTCCAATTACACATTAGTGTACTTTTTTAAAATTTAATTTTTAATATAATAGCAGACCAAGCAATGAAACAGAGTCAAACATTATTCTCTTGGTTCCGAGACATGTTATGTTGATTGGCAGAACTTAATACTGCGTTTCGTCTTGCCACATTGAGGAAATTATGTATTCAACCACACAAGTGAGGATTGTTTCCACAACAATTGTGCTTAGAATCATTGAAATCAAATTGATGTTAGTAATTTGTAAATGCAGTTTTCTTTATTCAAAACTCAAATAACTTTGATATAAAAACTATAATAAGTTATAAACACTGGTTAACTAGTTTGAAGTGAATGCCCCGGTGTTGAGAGGAAACCTTTCTAAAATATAATTGTGTATGTATTTATTTATAAATGACCCTTTTGAAATAGTCGTTAATTACGATATCGCCGATGTATCGTGTCCGCCTTTAAGTTAGGCTTTCTGAACTAAAGAAAGAAAATCAAAAGTAAAAAAAATATCCAAAAATAAGAATAATTCCTCAAATAATATCTGGCTGTGGTGTACTAAGTAGCCAGTAGTAACTAGCAAGTCATCAACCTTGATGATACTTAACATAAACATAATAATTAATGAATTTTAGTGACATTTACATCCTTTATGTCCAATATTTAAAAATACACACAAATATACATATAAATAGAAACAACAAAATGCTTTCTGGATAAACTTTCAATTATTATATCACAAACAAAGTATATCATATTATTAATATTTAGCATTTTAAAATATGTATTGTTTTGATACCTCTAAAATCTAAATTAAAGTTAAACCTCCTAACATAACAGCATTAAGTCAGACGTGTTTCCAATATCCATGACAGTTTACAGACGATAGTGTATCTATCTAATGTAAGCCTATACACTACAATAACTAGATGGCGCTAGGGATAATATATTTTAGAATGAAGCTAATCTTATAATATTTTTTACATAAATTAATAGTTTAAATTTAAAAACATGCCTTTCTCAATAGAAGACATTAATAAGGACGAATGTTGTGAATTGGATTCATGACGGCTTTGGATTCGATTTCCACTTAAAGGAGGAAATTAAATAATTAACTTAACTTCACGCTGTATCGGTAGCGGAGTAGTCAAAGAGAACGGGGCGCCAAACGCTACGGTCTCGACATACTTCTTTTGCCTCGTCCACTGACATCAACCTCTTCATACATGCCCTCCGGATAAATCTTTTTTTGCCATTTTTTCATTACTCATTCGTTCGACGTGCCCAAACCACCTGAGTACGTTCTTCTTTATTCTCACCGTGCCATCCTCGATAGTACCAGCCTTTCTATGTAGCTCTTCATTGCTTTCACTTTAGATTCAATCAGCTAAGCTGACTCCGCATATCCTACGAAGAGATCGCATCTCCACGACATTTATCTTTCTTTCCTTCTTCTTTTATAAGTAATACGCCACGTTTCGCTGCCGTATAACATCGTCGGTAACAGCACTGCATTGTGTGCGGCCAAATGTGCAGTTGTGCTGACGATTAGCTCTCTCATCAATGCAGCTAAGACTCCATTAACCCTGTTACCGGCAGCAATATGTCTTCCCGCATGCATCTTTTATCTTCCGTATCTACAGAACATACTTCCCAAATATTCAATCACTTGTTCTAATATTATACCATTTACACTGATCTTGCATTCTGTTCTGCCTTTGTTTCAGAAGTATTCAGATCTAATAAATAAATAGATATATCAATTAGAAAAAAAAACCTTTATTTATATAAAAATTTTTTTTTTTTTTTTTATATAAAAATTGAGAACATAGAAAAAATATTGATCAAACTATTAGGATTTAGGATACATAGTCATTAGCATTACCGTTACGCGGAACATGAAATAACCCAATTTACGTAAGCTGCCTTTTACACCTTCCGATTATTTCACTCATTATCTTCATATATATATATTTTGGCAGATTTACGCGGTGTCTCACATATGACAGGGTAGGCAATAGGGAAACCTAGGCTTAAAACACTGTTCTCCACACACCACCTTAGTTTTCGAGACTACTTGTTGAGTGGCGGAACTCAACAACCGCACTTTTAATTGTTGAACGGAAGTGTCTTAAAGGGAACGGAGCGACTTAACATTATGTTCCAACGTTCCCTTTGCCTATCCTGCTATATGCAGGATACAGCGTCAAGCTGAAAAAAACGTATTATATACACGACGCAGCAGCACAACGTGTGACTGTAAATACGACAGTTGTGGGCTGTTATTATTTCCTCGCAATCATAATACGACAAGGAGCGACGTTGAGTTCCGGAACTCAACACACAATGTCCAGTTAGACGAGAATTGGGTGGTACGTGGTATACGGAATGATGAAACACTAGGCACCTACCCCGCTATATACGGGATACAGCGTGAAGATAAAAAATCTTTCAAATTATTTTTAACATTTTTAAAGTGTTAATCCACACTTAGGAAAGAAAAAATACTTATTTTTTAAACATTTTTAAAGTGTTATTCCACACTTTATACATAAGTAAGAAAAATACTTATTTAGAAAACGTATAAAAAATTGAACGTAGCGGGATTCGAACTCGCGCCTCCTGGAAACCGACCAGGCGATGACGATGATGACCTAGGATACAGCGTGAAGTTAAAAATCCTTCAAATTCCTTCCTTTCAAATCGTATCGTACGCTATAATACAATCAAAACAAAGCTCCTCTAAAGTAAAGTATGCTTTAAACAGTGTTAAAGTAAACTAGTTATCGGCTGTAGCTATTAGCGGCCGCCCTGATGGCTTAGAGATGATGCGTTTATCCGGCATCATAAGGCTGAGTGCACATTGTAGTTGTTTATGTGCAACTTTGCCTCGCCGTTACCGGTATCCCTGTCGATATAACATATATGTTGCTCCTCAAAGTCTTCTATCTTCCAGTGAAAGTTCAATAAAAATCGATTCAGCTATTCTGGGACAAATAGACTATACAAATAGTGAAGATAGACAAACAAAATGTGTAAATATTAATAACCATAAGCACTAGAGAAAACACAGTTAAGGTTCACTCTATTCTAAGGTTTCTATTTCAAGCATGATAAAGTTAAATTGTACTAAGTTAAAAAAACATTTTTGAATTTCAATAGACAGAAGGTCAAAATTTCAAAAAGATTTTTAAGACTTTCTTTATAGCTTCAAATACTAGCATTTTTTCCATATTAATAATAATAATATTTCAAGTAAAAGTAAGTAGGTAGAGATAAAATAAAATAAATAATTCCACTTCATTCTTCACTTTCCGCCAGAATCTAAAACACTACGTTGAGTGGCGTAACTGACCCTGCATATTGTTTTCCACAGCGAGGCAAGAGGCAACCTGCAATAGATTATCACGGTTATAATCAGGCGCTGTCCCACGAAGTCTCCATTTTCTTTGCGTAACATAAATTTCCCTTTAAAATATAACAAAAAAAAAAAGAAATATTTGAAATTGTATAGCAATTCTACACAAGCCCTTACAGAAAGGGGTACGTTCCACAGATAATGAGGTTAGAACGGATCAGCGCGGCCTATTCCACGACAGATGATAGAAATATTGCTCGCGCTTATCTAAGTTTCCATTTAACTTGATACTGTAGCATTAGATGGGGGATTTTGATTTTAATAACCCTTTTTTTGTTTATAAGGATTTAAATGACAAATTGTATTTTTTCAAGCTGTATTCCGCAAATAGACAGAGAGTACCTAGTGCTAACACTCGGTTCTTCTCTTTCTGCCCTAATTTCGAGACATTGCGTATTGATTTGTGAAACTCAGCGCCGCGCTTTGTCTTGTTAATAGAGCATGAAAATAAAAAAAAACATTACTCTGAGTGGAAACAAATAACGGTCTTGATTACGACGACTTCGTGTTTAAACACTCCGTTCTCCGCTTACCGCATGAAACAATAATTGTCTTTCGAATGTGGGATTCGAGCGCACTATCATCGTGTTGACAGTTGAATGATGCCATTGAATTAATATAATTTTATTTATAGTAGATAAAGGTGTTATTTTTATTGGGTTACACAAAGCTTAAAGAAGCCGTCGTGGCGCAGTGGCACAGTGACTCGCTCTGATAATAACACAAAGCTGAGCACGGTGTTGAGTTTCACAAAAAAACACACACATAAAGCTTATATGTAAAAAAATACTTTTCTCAATGTTTAAAATAAATTAATTCAACCAAATATTATACTCGTACTTGCGAAAGTAATTAAAACCTTTAATTACTTTTCCATTTATATAAAGAGAAGGCTAAATAAATCTAGAACTACTGTAGAATTACTACACTGGACACTAGACGATGTGTGCAGTACGGTATTTGGAGAGCTCTTCAAACATCGTTTGATTTTTGCACTTCAAGAGCTAGTGATAAAATTCAAAGCTTCAATTTCATGTAATTGCTTAGATAGTAGAATTCGACGGAAAAAGGGGGAACAAAGTGTCTTAATGAGAAAGAAGTGTTTTAATACTAAGTTCCCAGGCTACCTCTGACTCTGTCATAAGTTTAACTACGTTTTACACTGTGTCCCGCGTAGAGAAAAGTAGGCAGAGGGAACCTAATGTCCAGACCCAGTTCCTCACACATCGATCGATTTTTAAGACATTGTGTGAGTGGCGGAACCCAACTCCGCGCTTTATCTTGTTACCAAAGCGAGGAAATGAAAATAATTAATTCCACAAGAGGTATGTTTTTAATCAGGCTCTGGGTCGCTCTCTCGGCTCTAGGCAAAGTAAGCCGGGCCATGGAGGAGGCCCGGGGGAGGCAGATGGACTAGAGAATCTAGTGCTAAGACTCTTCCGTTGCACACTTTTTACCAATTCCTGGAGGCCGCGCTTTGCCTCGTTACCAGAGTGAGAAAAATAAAGATGTTAAATATTTCATTTCCTCGAATGGGAATCGAACTCACAACGTGTCGCGTTTACAGTCGTACGCCCCGTCGTTGTCCCTGCGCCACGACTGGCCTGGATTTTTCTGAGTTAAACTAAAAGTTTTAAATCAATCATTACTAAACACACACAATGCTTTATATTAAATGAAAACAAGTCATCTTTCGTGATGCCATTATCCAAGGATGTCACGAAGGAAATTAGAAAAGTTCTGCGTAGTCTCGATGTAGGTTCCATCCACCATCGCTTTAATTTCGTAATATGACAGCGCGAAACGCCGTGCGATAAAAATATTTGTTATAGCTGTTTTTTGCATTATTTTTTTTTTAATTAACTTTCTTACTTTTTTTGTAGTTAAGTTCGTAAATGTTTTTCAGTGAGTCATTTGATAAAAGGGCTTAGAAATAATTTTACTATCTTAGAGGCCTTTAAAGTTAAACAAGCAAGAACGATCAATCAAAGAATGTAAGTTTCTTAACGTTTGTGGTCACTGGAATCAAACTTTGGAACAATTTACCTGAGTCTATTACGAGAGCTCCCTCCCGGGAGTCATTTAAACGTCAAAACATTATTCTTGTTATATATATACAGTTGTTGCACATTTTTCAAATAATTTAAATCAGATCGAGCACACCTACACAATTATCTCCCACCCAATAAGGTTGGCTGGTAGAGATTGCTTTTTAGCCTTTAAACCCTTAATTTTTATTCCTAAAAATGTGTGCAATAAAGAATAAAATAAATAAATAAATAAATTTCGATTGGTCACTTTTAATATCACATAACATAAAGAAAGAGCCGAATATGTAATGAAAATTGTAAAAAATATATAATTATACAATAAAAAAATTACATTATCGCTAAAGAAATCAATTAGA
Source organism: Heliconius erato x Heliconius himera (assembly GCA_013421005.1). Taxonomy (NCBI): domain Eukaryota; kingdom Metazoa; phylum Arthropoda; class Insecta; order Lepidoptera; family Nymphalidae; genus Heliconius; species Heliconius erato x Heliconius himera. Next base: position 108,876 of record JAATLQ010038505.1, on the reverse strand, counting down.
TCACAAATTTATCAATAAAGCCATATATGGTTTTGTGTTTTTATTTATATATTTTTTTATAGTAAATAAACAAATATTATAGCCTATAGGTGAGTTTACGAGCAGTTTGCTTCGCCACCGAAGATTGAGTAATGTCGTTTGGTACTAGCTTTTATTTATGACACGTATTTTGTAGTTCCTACGGTTAATGGAAAAATATTTAGTGCTAAGTATTAATTTTAATTTATATTAGAATATTTAATTTATAATAGATTACATGAAAATACAAGACAAAGTTTGAGGACAGTCGTGACGCAGGGGCGCAAAGTGTGCCTGTAAATCGACTGGTTGTGGGTTCGATTCCCACTCGAGGACATGAAATATTTATTTACATTTATATTTTCTTTTCTTTGCTCTGGTGTCGAGGGGAAAGCGCGACGTTGAGTTCCGCCACTCAACACGCAATGCCTCTACAAATTGGCGGAAAGTGGGGAATGGAGCGTCTTAATACTAGGTTCCCTCTGCCTACCTGAAAAAAAAAACAAGACAAAGTGCGGCGTTGAGTCAAAGTCAACTTCAACGCCATAAAGTGGGAAACAGAGTATATTATCTATCGTCTGCCAATCTTACTATTATATAATTTGCAGAACACAGTGTAAACCTAATAAAAATTCTAATTAGCAATATATAACAATAATAATAATAAATAAGCATATTTTTAATGACAGTACCATTAGAATACGATTTTTTTTATGATGACTTTCCTCACTTCCTTTCCTCTGAAACAATTTTCTAAATATTTTTTTTATAAAAATATGTTCCTTAGGATACATAAATTAAGAATAATAAAGAATTCCAAGTTCCATTTCCAAAAAATATGAGTCTATTACTATCAGAAAAAGGTAAGTGGAGTTTGATTGATGATCGTCTATTATAATTAGGACTTTATGACGTCACAACTATACGATGGATGGCTGCTTCCGGTCCTTAATGAAAATTGAGTGTTGCCATTTAGTCTTTGCAATCACAAAAATAAGTTTTCAATTTGAAAGAATTGTGAAAAATGGGAAGTTAATGGCCTTTTTTACTATTACTTGTGGATTTATTATAAAGTTTTTTTTATTAAATATTGTAACTGCTAACTTTTAATATTTTTACCAAATTGAAAGTGCTATTCAACATTTAGGAAAAAAAAATTTTTAGGAAACGTATAAAAGTCTGCTTTGAGGCGTACGGCGTTGAGTTCTGGCTGAACTGAACTTAACACGCAAATCCTTAAAAATTCGGCAGTAAGTAGCTAACAGAGTATCTTATCACTGGATACAGCGTGAAACTATAAAAAAGACGGAACGTTTCGAATCCGTACCGCGTAGTCTGGCTCACAAAAAAACGGGATAAATACTTAAATACGTTAATACCAGGAAATTCTGGTTCGAATTCAAAAATTCTTTCAAAAGTAGTCCATCTACGAACAAGGCAGGCTATAGTCTATAATATACTGCATCACGTTAGTGATGTAACCCACTGTTAGAGTTCGTCATGTGTAATATATAACTCTTAATTATTTTCACTCGACCACGCGGGCAAAGCCGCAGCTAAAAGTTAGCTATACATAAGAAAGAATTCAAAACATTCATTAATTTTATAGAAGTCCATTTACTTTTATTATTATTAGCAGCACTTTCCGATGCGGATTTAGTTCACGATCGGACCGATGTCCGGACGCTTCCGGCGAAGATAAGTCGTAGTGTTTTACTATTCTAACTTTGAGTACTTTTTGATGGTTTTTTATTAACAGTGTTTGTTAAAACAATCTATCTTTATTATTGTTGCTGACGCGTCGCAGGAGTGCAAGAGCGCAACTGTAAACGCGGCGGTTGTGGGTTTCAGGTTCGCTCTGGTGACGAGGCAAAAGCGCGGCGTTGAGCTCAGCCAATCAACAGGTAATACCTTCAGAATTCGAACGGATTGTCTTAACACTAGGTTCCTAAGTTCCCCTTGCCTTCTGATATGTGCGGGATACACTGTGAAGCTAAAAAAATATACAGTGTATAGTAGTTATACACTCGCGTTAAGTGGACCATTAAATAAGTAATTGATCTACTTCGTACCTACATACATTATTAAAGATTTTATGATTTTTATGTCATTCTATAACTTTGCATGGATACATGAGAACTAAAATATATATTTTCTAAGATTTCTACAGTGAATGATTGTTTTCACATTTTATTTATTTATTTATTTATTTATTTATTGACACATCAACAATACATGTAACTTGTAATATTAAAAGAAAATTCATATATCGGTCTGGTTCTGTTACAAATATCAATTACAGATATGTACAGCATTCACAAAATAATCCCGATTATTTACCAGTCATAATAAGTTAAATTACAATTACAGATATTACAAATAAATTACAATTACAAATAATTAAAATTACAATTAAGTACAGTTAGGCATTACAATTAAAAACAGTTAAAAGAAATAATTATTAAAACAAAAACAATCGTTATTAAAAAAAAGACAATTCATACAATTAGAATAATACAATAAGCCACTTAATAAATTACATAGTACAATTAGAATTCATGGATATTAAGAAATATTTAAATAAGCAATAATAATTACGTCGTATTATATGTGTGTATATATTTACTTAGAGAGTACAGTTATAGTTACAGGTTAGTTGTTACAACTTAATTTGTGGTTAATTTTTTTTTTTAAATCAATAAGTGTATCATGGAAGATATCGATGTTATGATCGGATAGATTGTTATATAGATTTATTATTCGGTTAATAGGTGAAAATTTGCCAAGGTTACTTTTAGAAGTGTTGGTTAAAAAAATTTTTTTAAAGGGATGTCTGGGAGCGAGTCGAGGTACGACTAAATTAACTTGCGATAGTAAGTCGGAGCAATCCAATTTACTGTGACAAATTTTGTACAGTGTCACCGAATCAGCCACATGTCTACGATTTTCTAGGGACTGTAGATTGAAATGACTCAGGCGTTGTTGATAGTCTGCTCTAAATGGGCAGGATTTGTCTTTAAAAGCCAGGTACCTTGTTAAAGAACGTTGCACTTTTTCTATTCTAATGATGTGGGACTTATAACAAGGACCATATCGGGACCGCATACTCTAAGACACTCCTTACCAACGCGTTAAAAATAGCTACGATAGAGTCGGGTCTCTTGAACTCCAAAGTGCTGCGCTTGATCAGGCCCAGCAGTGCCCATGCCTTAGAGATCATATGATTGTAGTGAGCAGAGTAAGTGAGCTTACTGTCAATGAGAACACCGAGATCTCTTATCACCGACACTTCTAAGAGCTCTTGATTATGTATGAAGTATTTAGAACTGACCACTTTCTTTTTCAGGGTAAACTTAATGTGTGAACATTTCGATGCATTAAGGGACATTCTATTGTTAGTGCACCATTCTTGGATGGAGTTAAGGTCCTCCTGGAGTAAAAAGCTATCTTCGATAGAGCATATTGTGCGGTACAGTTTGAGATCGTCCGCAAACAACGAACATTTTCTTAAAGAAGCGGCGAAATTTTCTACTCTCACCTTATCTTTGTTATAGCTACTTTGGTAAATTCCATGCAATATTGGGACCTAAACTAAAAAATAAAAAAAAAGGAATTTAAAAGAAAATTGAAAAAATAATTGAATTGCTTTCGATAGATTTTAGACTGAAGGCGATATTGTGAGTTAAGTTTGTATAAAAGTTTTTATTTTTCTAGCCTCTATATGTTTTCATTATTTAATATTATCTCAGAAATCGTCCTGACGCAGTGAAACAGCATCTGACTGTAAACGTGATGGTTGGGTTCGATCACCATTTAGACAAGATAGCTAAATAAATATAGATAATATAGCTAAATTATTTTTATTTCACCGCTTTTGTAGATGTAATGTCCTTCCCTTACCTTAGATATGTAGGTATTTCACAGGCTCGTAATCGCTCTCAAGGCGCTGAGTGCACTGATTGTTTGTCTGTTTACACTTGTCAATGTATGTATGTATGAATGAGTGTATGTAATGAGCGAGTGTGTAAAGGCCGAGTTAATAACCTCATACACTACAGACAAACGTGACGTTCTCTACTATCTTGGAGAAATGAAAATAATTGACACAGTTAAGAGGCTTAAAAAAATCACAGGCAAAATGTGTCAGTGATGCTAAGAATTCAGATAACTGTATATAAAAATATTTTTAGTTTTTATAAGTTAACAAAAATATCGACTCGCAATTTAGCTGTTCCTCAAATATTTGCCGCCCCTACTCAATCCAGTGGTAAACTCCTGGTTTTACCCCAATTGAAACCAGATTGTGGCAGTCGTGACACTGGCTGTCACTTGCTATAAACGAAACTTTTGGGTTCGATTCCCACTCGAAGTAATGAAATATTTAATATTTTCATTCTTCGCTATGGTAACGAGGTAAAGGCATTGACTTGCACATCTCAATGCACAATGTCTGTACAATCCAGCGGAAATCGGGAAACGGAAGTATCGCAATGGGAACAGAATCGTATTAAGAAAACACTACGTTCTCAGATTCCTCTACCCACCCTGCTATATGTGAGATATAGCGTACAGCAAAAAAATAATTAAATCCAGCTATTTCCACATACAAAAACTAGATGACTGTTATACCTCAAACAATATAACCTTTGTCCTTCCCCATAATGATTTTATATTAAGCCTAGATGTGAGTGGTTCCTTACAAAGCCGCCAATTCTCTAGATATTAGGTGTCAATAGATTTAGGGTCCCGCAAATGATTAGGGTCAGACAATTTGGGCGTTATCTTCTCATTCCAATTCACACTGTTACGCAGTTTCCCAAATTTGAGTCTTATTATAAGCAAATAGAGTGTATTTTAAATGTATATTCTTGTTGAAGTGAAACATGCTCATTATTTTACATGAAATCAAAGTTATTTTGATCTATAGCAAAATGGTTTTGATACTAATGTATGAATAAGTAAAATGTGAGTATTGAGAAAATATAGATAATAGACGACGTTGTGGCTAAATGGGTCAGCGTTTAACTTTTTTTATGGAAAAGACAGGGCAAACTCGCGTATGGGTCTTCTGATCACGGCCACCCACGACACCGTGAGACTCCAGAGCTGAACTAGCCTTAAAGGCCGGTAATGCACCTGGCGTTAGACGTGGAAATAGACGCGCTTTTGATTAAAATTGAAATATTAACAAGTCATCATAGCGGAGATCTTGACGTCATCTAATATAGACTATGGCTTCAATCTAATGGACTATTCATTACAAAATGTATAATTTTTTTAATTTTGAGTAGTAGTTCATGAGATTAGCGCGCTCAACCAAACAAAATCTTTAGCTTTATAATATTCGTATTAATTACGAACATAACATGTTACGTGATATCTATCTTTTCTATTATCACTTGGAGTGCCATAACCACAAGCCTCACCTAATACTTCCCTGCTCCTAACTCAGCTAAATAGGCACTAAATAGTGGCTGCCACTTGCAAGACAACGTAAATCAAATCCACAAAGATGCTTCTGCGCTTTAGCGTTTCGTATAGGATAATAAAAATAAAATAAAAATAAAATAGCCTTATTGCTGTTTCTTTCTTTATAATTAATAAATATTAATAACATGTCTACTTTCTATAAACTAAATTGATTTTTTTAATTAAATATTTTTCATCGGTAACTGGATGTTTGTGTAAAACAACTTGTTTGTCGACAAAGGCCCGCTCTAAAGAGTTCCATGTTTTCCTGTCTCTTGCTACACAGGTCCATACCGGATCAGCTTTATTTTTTTTTGTCGTATAGGATAAGAATAGTTAAATAATAGTATAAAATATTGTTTCAGTGTGATAGGACGACATACCAGTTTGATATTGAGTTAATTATTTATTATATATGCTTACTAATAAGTAGAAAAGAAAATTATTTTTTTTCCGTTCTCCTAGAAATCCTTTCTTAGTACTCTCCTATATTCTCTATACGACCTACATGTCAGATTTCAACTTTCTAATTTCAATAGTTTCACAACAATCACAACCTGTTAATAATTGGGGCCCAATTAAATGTAGTAAAGTAGAGGAAAATGTAAAATTTAATTCCTTTGAAAATCCATTAGAATACATTACAACTTAAAGGTGGAAACTAAAACTAACAATGTGGGAACCTACCTACTTTGATAAATCCTCGTATAAAAAAGTTTGAGTTTAAAAAAACAGTACAGCGTACCTACACATCTAATAATATAGCTTATATAATCACAGTGCAGTGTAGTTGAAAGGTATCTTGGTACAGGTACACGCAATGACTATGAATATGGGTTCAATTTCTACTCGAGGGCGTTTAGTTATAATGATTTACGTCCATTTTTTTTTTTTTTCAGTTTCACACTGGGAAGCTAGCGGTGAGACCCTTAGTTCCCCTACTTCGAGGCATTGCGTATTGAGCGGTAGAGTACCAAAGCGAGGGAGTGAAAAAAAAAATCATCTCTTCAAGCGGTAATCAAACTCACAAGCGTCACGATTAAAGTCACACGCTTGTGCCACTGCTCTAAGATGGCCTCAATCATTTATCACATAAAATTATTCTATTTTTGATTATTTTTAACTTGTAAAATATCTAACTAATCTCTGCGTAATAAAAATAATATGCAAACGAAAAGTTTTCTTTTTTACTTCCAATGAATAATATTTACACACGCCAAAAAAACAGCATGAGAAATAACTAAAGAAATGTAAGTGACGGATAAAAATGATCCTGCTTATTGTTGGGCCGGCGTAATTGGGCCGCTTTGGTTAGTGTCACTTCAACGCGGGCCTTGTTTACAGAGCGATTTGTTTTCTTAATTCAATTGCTTTTCACGATTGTGATTTTTTTATATCACTTAGATCAGCTTCACGCTGTATCCCGCACACAGCGGGGTAGGCGGAGGGAGCGTAGTGTTAAGACACTCCATTGCCCACTTTCCGCCGAATTTTTGGAGGCATTGCGTGTTGAGCTTTATTTTATTATTTTTTTTATATTACTTAGATCAGCTTCACGCTGTATCCCACACACAGCAGGATAGGCAGAGGGACCCTAGTGTTAAGACACTCCATTGCCCACTTTCCGCCGAATTTTTGGAAATATTGCGGGTTGAGCTTTATTTTATTATTTTTTATATTACTTAGTGTATTATATAATCTCCCAACTGCGGCTTCTTCTGCATGGTAAAATGAAAACAAGTAAGAATTGCTTATGACGTGGTTACGAGGGTACCCACACTTTTCAACTTGAAGTAGGTACCTACTGTACTCAACATTAATTAAATCAACTTGTACTTCCTTCGGTCGGAATTGCCTTTAAACGTGTTGGCATCCGATGACAGTACAATATTTTTCTAGCATTAAACTGATGTTTTGTTGTGGCCAAAATAACTAAATAAATAATAAATAAAATAATTTCGAATTTCCTTAGTATTTGTTAAAATATGTGTTAAACAGCTCTAGCAATATTTTAAAAACTTTGACTTTAACACACTAATGAAAAAAAATATTGATTATTAATTATCGTTCAACTGAGATTTAAATTCACAATCGATGTTATGTGTAACGATGAAATTTGATTGACAATGGCAAATACAATTGCTTAATAATAAAACGTTTCTTTTGTGGCTTCACGCTGTATCTCACACATAGCGGAATAGGTAGAGGGAACCTGGGAACCTAGTATTAAGACACGCCCCGCTTTGGCTCATTACCAAAGCGAAAAAAAAATGAAAATATGTAATTCCCGCGACTAAGTAGAAATCGACCCACAACCGTAGCGTTTACACTTGCTTGCCCACGCGCTTGTGCCCCTGCGCCACGAAAGCCTCAAACGGTAAATTATTTCTTATTTTCTACATAATGTACACACAGCTATAGAAATAATTAAATTGCATATTCATAAGTTTCAAAATACAACCCCGGGGTGGCTTCGTAACGGTCAACTAGAAAAGTGAATTAATTCTACTTATTACTCTTTCATTTTCCGAAGTAGTGTTGCGCGAGAAAATTGTTTTATATCGTTTGTTTTTGAAATGATATCTATTAGTATATTACATATTGAAAACTTAAAATTTCTTGAATTTCATATAAAATGTAAAAAACTATGCTTAAATGCCCGAATCTTTAGATTGCTTTGACTTAGAAGTATATTTTTTTGTGCTGCAAAGGACCGTAGACCTGAATATTTGATAATACTAACTTGATACCTCCACGCAATCTCCAGATAAATGATCTTGACAGACGGTTACGAAGGATCGAGATCGAGACGTTATAAAGGTTCCGTTATGTCCGTAATTGTATGTAAATTTTCATTTCATATCTTAAATTCCACGTAAACCGAGTTGGGGACTACGACTAGTATGTCCATATAATACTAATAGTAAATAGCGTGTCCAAACCTCATTTCTCCCATTTTCAATTACAAGTAAACATTAGTGAACTGTTTAGTGCCATTGTCCCTAGTTTATATAAGACAATGGTCTGGATGGTCTTGATCCCTCGAGCGTAGAGTTTTCTTGGTCTCGGCCATTTACTCTGTTTTTATGGCTGTCTCCTTAAAATCTACTATGATTTGTATTTTTGTGTATATTTGAGAAAAGCAGCTTTTAAAAATTATCCTACACGTATGGGTTAAACAATTTTTCAAAAAAAACTAATTTTATACTTTGAGAAAAAGTCTAAAAACAGAGTAGGTACCTACTCAGTTTCAATTTGGAAATTCTAGAGATTTGCATTTTAGTTTTTGGTTATATGTGGGTTTCCAATTACTAAATGTAGAGCCTGTCTTCTAAGATGTGTAAAAATTGCCTAAAAAATTAAATTTCTACATAATTTGTGATTTTAAAGCTCTTTAAAGCATAATAAAAAAATGATTCCTACATCCGACCGACCGTAAGTGCGTCGGGTTTGATTCCCTGCATGAATTATGTTCACTTTCACGTTCCAGTGACGAGACGCGTGGCGTTGCATCTCCGTGCAGTAAGAATTGCCTCAGAAGAAATATGGGTAACGAAGTATCTTAACACTAAATTCTCTTTGCCCTACTATATGCGGGTTACAGCGTGAACCTAAAAAATTCTAAGAATATAGTTGAACATACCAAGACTCCCTATTCTATACTGTCCACGTGTTCGAACTAATTTGGACCCTTTTTAAGAACATTGCGTGGACGCAGGAGCATGCGAAATTTGGCATACTTATAGTTTATATATAGGAGAAGTGCAGATTGCTAATATTATTCAAAAATAATGCTTATAAAGTACATTATAAATCAGTAAATAAAACATTACACACACTATCAAACATTTCACAATATTTTATTTGTTTATGAAGTGACAAACACGTTGCTATGGCAACGTTAACGCGTGTTATTGTACGCGTCAGTTGGTTCTCTAGTCTATATAGAAATAAATTAAATTAAATCAGCGAAGAAATGGAAATATAAATTTAAGTAAATATTTCATCTCTTCGAGTGCTACAGTTTACAGTTAGTTTTACAGTCAGTCTATCTATATAGAAGTCAGTCTATATAGAAGTTACTGTAAAATCAACAGAATTTCTAAATCTGTCAACTACTAACTGTTCTTAACGACGATCGTTAGCGGCTGCTCACAGGCTCTTTACAGAAGAGGTACTTCACATGTAATTCGTGTGAACGTAGCTTTATTATATACGTTTGTTTATTCGTCTATTATTTGTTTTTTGATTTATTGAATTAGTATGATACTGTAGGAAAAAATAAGAAAAATAATTTTGCATTGATTCTTTTTTTTCTTCTCGCTGTTCCCGCACATAACAGAGTTAACAGAGAGAACTTGAGAACCTGGTGTTAAGACATTTCGTTCTCATAAGAACACTTCCTTTTCCCACTTTGTATCGAATTTGAAGACATTGCGTATTGAGTGGCAGAATTCAACCCCACGCTTCGCCTCGTTAAGAGAGCGAAAAAATGCAAATATTAAATATTTAATTTTCACGAGTGGGAATCGAACTTACGAAAGGCGAAAAGCTATTATAATTTACTTAAAAGTACAAAATCTAACTGTATCCAAAAATCATTTTTAGCTTTAAACCTCCACAATTCAATACAGATTGTACACTATCATACTTCGCTTACATTCTCGTTATATTAAAATATCTTCCGCAAAACCGAAGCGAGCGGCGTGTGATGACTGATGGATGGATGATTAATACCGACTTCGATCAAGAGCAAGTGTTATACACGATACACGATACGAGAAAATATTTACTCTAATGTATGTTGTAACACAAAAAAAAATATCCTGCACATATTAGGGTAGGGGGATGGGACCAGGGAACCTAGTTTTAAGACACTCCGTTCCCATTAAGCAACTTCCGGTACTCACTTTCCGCAGAATTCTCGAGGCATTGTGGTAAAACTCAATGTCGCTCTTTGCTCGTTACCAGTGTTAAATATTTCATTTCCTCGAGTAGGAATGGAACCCACAACCTGTTGCATTTACAGTCACACGCTGGTGCCCCCGGCCTACGAATGGCTTCTTTATTTTTAAACTTCAATTGTATTTTAAAATTTAGCTAAAATTTACATGAAAACTATTAGTTACTTATAAATAGTATAATCAAATAATTTTGTGCTCTAATCATTTATGTGTCAGCGAACTAGTCTCTTAGTTGAGTGAAACTCAACGCCACGCTTTGCCTCTTTACCAGAACGAGGAAAATGTATAAAAAATCAAATCAAATCAGCTTCACACTGTACCCCGCTCACAGCAGGGTAGGCAGAGGGGACCTAGTGTTAAGACACTCTTTTCCCAACATTCGCGCTTTGCCTTGACAGCAGAGACACCAATGATGATGATTTTAAAATTAAAAATGTTGTAGACATAGAAGGAATCAATTCTACAATTAGCAAGAAGGTACCTATAATATAATTTATTGTCTTATTTTAATGTTTCCAATTTTTTTTCCTATAGGTATTCGCCTATATTACAGGACAACAAATATTTCAATTTAACTTGCGGAACTTTATCATCGCTCTTATTATAATCTTAAACTTTTCGAGCAAGAAAATGAACATAACTCACCAACGAATGGACTTCGCACCCACAACTATCTCGCTTACAGTCGTAGTTAACCCCCTGCGCCACGACGGCCTTTATAAAAAGAACTTAAGCCATAAAAACATAATCTATTCTACAAATATCATGTTTTTCATGAAAATACGTAAAAAAAGCAGTAAAAACAAATGACTGCGGTAATGCCAGTCATAATTAGAGAGCGATCGACTTCACTGTAATAGGATTTAGCTACTTAGGACTGCCAATTTATAAAGGATTTATTTACTCTATTCGTTCGACGTTCGTTAAGTTTCTATACAATTATGTAAGGCGGGTTTCAAACCTGCGTCAATGTGATGATGATGATGATGATCACCTTCATCATCAAATTGACGCCACTGTTATTTTGGGGACGAATTGTGACTTTAATAATCCATTAAATCAATTGAAAAAAACCAAAAGAAATTATTTATTTCATAATAAATTTCTAGATGTATAGTTAGAAATCTTGACTTTCTGGAAAAGCTGATTTTGTATTAAATTACCAAATAACCTTACCTAGTTATATGACAATTGTTGTTCGTGCAGAAACTGATCCTAGACTTAACTAACAATTTCTCTAGAATTCAGCGGAAAGTGATGAACAGAATCAAAGGAAACGGAGTTACTGCCCCTCTGCCTACCCCGCTATGAGCGGGATACAGCGTGAAATAAAAAAATATATATAAAACCAAAAATAATGATTTTGATGTTAGCCTATTTTACTTCGACGCCCAATTAAAAATAAATTTACTTCCCTCAACTAAAAGCAAAAAAAAATAAAAGATTTGTTTAGAAAAAACACTATTAATATATTTCAGGCATCTCACCATTAGCGTATTTCATCCCTCGATGATTCATGATGGGTAGTCTCGCATCGATTTAACGATCCCATTTATACTTTATATAAGTAACTACGGCTTTTAGACTTGCTTTGTAAATCTTTAGGTATATTATATAACTAGCGGCTCGCCCACGGCTTCGCCCGTTTAAAATACACGATTATTGATTTAATAATCAGAATTGGTTGACAACTATAATGACTTCTAATATGATTTTTTTATTCATTTAATCTGTAATATTCTAATATGATTTTTTTTTATTGTGGAAAGGGATAAAATGTTAAGACACTCCGTTACCGACTTTCCGTCCAAATTGAGATATTGCGTGTTGGATGATGGAGCATTTACAATTTATTTAATTATTTCCTAAATGTATTTTATTCTACCCAAAAAATAAAGATCATTCAAAAATGATAATTCTTCCATGTCCGGATTGAACTCAAAACCATTATTTGTACAGACAGACACTGTACCACTGCGTTCTATCGGCAAAAATAACAAATAAATTTCTTTCTTCACAATATCTCGGTTAATAAAAGTCATTTAAAATATCTTTATATTGTTTGTGTATAATTGCGCGTGCAATACGCATAACGCTGCGTTTGTACGACGAAAATACACTTTTGTAAATGTTTACATTGTAAATGTCGTCGGTTGGTCGACCACCGGGGTTAAGGGAAAGCGATTTTCCAAAAAAAATTTGAAGTTAGCGGGATTTGGCCCCCTACTCTTTGCACACCATACAATCATTTGGACCACTTAGCTATGTTGAAAATTCTTACATGCTTGTAACAACTTATTTTTCTTTTCTTTTTATGGAATAATACTTTAAAAATGTAAAAAAATTAATAAAAGCATTCTCTCTTGTCAAATGAAAATTCTAAACAATAATTTTTGGGTAGTGAAAATTAATAAAAAATCTCCCATCTGTTACCTATATAAATAAGTTGTTACGTATGGCTTAGTAATCAGAGCGCTTAGACGGTTTCCAAAAGGCGTGGGTTCATGCTACGTTTAAATTTGTATATACTTAAAAAAGAAGTTTTGTTTCTAAGTTGTCTAAACGCTTGTGGGTTCGATTCCCACTTAAAGTACGACATTGAGTTCCGCCACTCAACACGCTATACCTCCAGAATTCGCCCGAAAGTGGAAATGTGACAGTTGACTGACCAAACATCGTCAGCTACGTATATCTCGTGACTTGTACCAATCTCACTGTTTATATTCTCGGCGCCTGAATTTTCCAGTGTATACCCACGTAATGTGTTACGATTATTCGCGTATAAAGTGCAACTAAATTTAAACTGCGGGCGCGTCCATCATTTAGTTCCTCTCGCTATTTAATTAATGGTGCCATATTCCCCTATTTACAACATTCAGTTATGTGATTTATAATAGTTTTGTGGTATTATGTTGTTTTATGCAATTTGAGAATGTGTGATGACTGTAGGTTCGATCCCCCGCTCTGGAAAAGCTAAATATGGCGTTAAATTCCAGGACTCAACACGCTTTGATCCGAATTCTGACAGAAAACGAAAAACTAAAGTTTGAGGCAGTTGCGGCGCGGGGGCACAAGGGTGCGACTGCAAGCGCGACGGTTGTGGATTTCATTTCCACTCGGAGAAATAAATTATTTTGTATGTTCTGGTAACAAAGCAAAGCACGGCGTTGAGTTCTGACACCCAACATGTAATGCCTCGAAAATTCGGCGGAAAGTGGGGAACAGAAATGTCTTAATAAGAATAGGGTGTCTTAACCCTAGGTTTCCAGGTTCCTCTTCCTACCCTAAATAGCTAAAAAGCTAAACAATTAAAAATCAAAATTAAGGTACCAGTATATAATTTGAACTAATTTAAATATAAAACAATATTGGCATTATAATAATTCAGTAGAAATCTAACAAAGCTAAGATTCTTATCATTGCAAATCTGTGTTAAGTGAGATTTTACGTTCTCTTAAAGCTTGATGTTCGATTCCACTGATTTATCTAACCTTTGAAATAAGTTCTAGAAAATAAAGGAAAAGATTGTAATATTTTTCTTTATCTTATATTTGCGAGCTTAAGTTTATATTAATGTATTTTTATGAAAAACTTTTGTTAGTTTTTCTTTAAAATGTTATACCTTATGCCCTAAAATCATGTTGAAAAGGAAAAATTATGAAAGAAACCTCAACAAAATTTTTGAATATTTATTAAATGATACTTACAAGGCCACCTCTGTGTCAATTGTGTATTTTAAATATTGCCAAAATTACGTTTGATTATCACTCTTCTATTCTGTTCTTAGTTTACGGCCTTTCGTGCGTGCCAGTTGAGCACTACTCACTTTGCTTTAATCGACTGATGAAGAATCATCAAAATCGATCAACCCGTTTAGATTGTACGCTAAATAGAAACAGACATACATTACATACATCAATAAATCGACATTACGCTTTTATGTGCTACGCAGTCGGGTAAAAATATAAGATAATTAACATTTTGACATTTACTTATTTATTAAAAAAGTATTTACAAAAATATTTCTCAGCTTTATTAAAGTCCAACTCCAAAGTAGTCCCGACAAAAATTCTAGTACAATCTATTAGCTCCCCAACCCTCTTAAACTTAGTCCAATATATTTTTATTGGCACGCATTTTTGCCTCTTTTCTTTACTTTTTTTTTATTATTAGATAACTTTGAGTCATCGCTATTCTGCCTACGTCCGACCTCTTTGCATTAAAAAAGAAAAAATGTCGTAGATTTATGTACGAAAATAAGACATTATTTAATTTTGAAAAGTAACTTCCGAAAAACGTTTTGTTGTGGTCAAGAAGTCATAAATTAAAAAAGTATTAAAAATTTTATTTCATTTCATTTTTATGTTATAATTTATTTACTGGCATGAAAATAAAAAATGTAAATAATATCTTGTATCGTTGTAGTTTTTGTAACATCTGGACACTTACACAATGTATTTATTAATTAATTATCTGTGTTACTTTATTATTATATGAAAAAAAATACTTATTTTCCGTAGATTAATTCTGTGTTGATAATATAATTTGAAATTTTATTAAGAATTTTTTTTTTGTATGTACAAGTACATTAAAGCAGCCATTGAGAATGTTGTTAAAAAAACAAAAGAAATAACCTTATATTTTTGGCACATTGGAACATTGGAAATCGGAAATTGGATCGCTATTATTATGGCTACGCAAATTTCTATGGGCAATTAAATAATTAATTCTCCTCGAATGGGAGTCAAACCCACAACGAACCTGTGTGCAACAACGGCCTCAATATTTAAAGTACATTCATTTGAGTAATTTTAAGTAAACATAAATAAATCCTGTAACAATAGTTTAGTTCATCCAATAGGTTAGTTTAACCAAACAACTAATTACTTTATAATTCTCCCGGTTTTCCTTTTATAGACGACACCTAACTACGAAGCTAATATATTATATTACATATTTGTAGCAGTGACACAGGGTTGAATTGTAAACAGAACTGGTTGTGAGTTCGATTCCCATTCATTTTAATTATTTCTAAAACAAAGTGAGGCGTTGAGTTTGGTGGAGTTTTTGGTGTTGGGACATAATTTCAAATAGAAATCTCTTCCAATCAACTAGTGGAAGAGGACTGCTTAACAACAAGAAGAGATTGAAGTGCTATTTATAAAAGAAAAAAAAAGGTGGGGCTAGTCATAGTCCAGGGGATAAATGTGACTGTAACTGCGACTGGTTGTAATAGGTTCAATTTCCACTCGAGGAAATGAAATGTTTATTTAAATTTATATTTTCATTTCTTTGCTCTAGTGTCATGGCGAAGCGCGGCGTTGAGTTCCACCACTAACATGGAATGCCTTCAGAATTCAACGGAAAATGGGGAATGGAGTGCTTTAATAATAGGTTTCATCTGCCTACCCTGCTGAGTGCGGGATACAGCGTGAAGCTAATTTAAGTAATTTTTTTTTCAACATGATTTATATATGAAAATTTTGACTTGGCTATCCAGAAAACGTATACATACACAAACAAATAAAATATCCATCTAACATACAAACAACTCATCTAAATACTATATAATAGATATACTATATTGTATCCACACATTATCCTATTACGGACAGACGTGTGATTTCATACGTTGCGAGCATTTTAGTACAGTCAGGTGTCCTGAATGCTTTCAGCTTAGAGATGGGCCAGTGGAGCTCTATCCTGTTTTTTATATTTTTTTATATTCTGTGTCGATAGATTGTTCATATGTTCTAGTTCAATATTCACTAGAATAATAAAAATAAAAATATTTAAAAACATTTTTTTCGTATTACAAATTGATTGATGTTTAAAACAAAAACATATTTTGTTGTTGAAACTTAAATTATAGAAAATTGTTGTAAATAATTTAATTAATGTCACTATGACGCAGCTAACTTACCAGAACTTGTCTTAGAAATGCTGAAATTTGGCATATATTTTCCCGCCGGAGTGTAGAGAAAGGGGAATTAAGAGTCATTTCTTGAAATTCCTACAGGAACAGGAAATAATGGGATTTTACGTTTAAAAGTTTCACCTAAGCGAAGTTGCGGGTGGCCTCCATTAACATAAACAAATATTTCTCCGTCTACATTGTAATACAAAGAAAAAAATAGTGTTCAAATTATATTCGTCCAACACTTTCTCAGTTTACGAGGTGGCTTTGATTCTCGAAGATCGCGACCATCCAAGATTGCGTTCATTTACGACGCTCGAGGTGGCGCCTCTGCCATTTTGATTAAACGCTTTATCTACGTCACATCGTAAATTGCAAATATGTACTTATATTTTAGTTTCTTACTAATTTGTAATTACATATTGTATTTGTATGAGACCGTTTGTGGTACAGGGACACAAGTGTGCGACTTTAAATACGACAGGTTGTAGGTTCGTTCTCGTAACGAGGCAAAGTATGGCGTTAAGTTGCGGCGGAAAGTAGAGAACGGAAGTGTCTTAATGAGAATGGTGTGTCTTGACAATAGGTTCTCAGTTTCTTTTTGCCTACCCTGCTATTTGCGGGATACAGCGTGAAGCTAAAAAAAATATTGTATATGATAGACTCTTTATATTAATTTATTGCTATGGAAGTGCGGGATAGAGGATGCTTTTGATAGAATGCAGTAGTTGTGTATTGAAATTCCTCTTCATATTTATTGAAATATATTTATTCTCCGATATAGTTACGAAAAAGAGGCATTGTCTGGGTCCGGCCACATAACAAACGCATACTCCAAATGGATAAAAGGTAGAGAAAATATGTTTTCTCTATTACTATGGTAATCTCCGATATTATTTTCCTATTCGCCAGAGGTAACCCTAATTTGGAAAGACTTAACAGCGAAGAAAATATTTTAATTCAAACATTAACATTTTTCGTAATTTCAAGCATAATTATCTTTTTTACGCATCAATTTCATGAAGCGCTACTTAAACTCCAAGCGCTTCACCATGTTGATACTCCAAGTTCGTAAACTCAAAATACATTTATGATATAATAAATTCTTACGATCAATACCTTGACCGGGAAGTAAAAAATATATTGCGGTATCTAATGCCAGCTTGCCACTGGATTTAAAAGCAGTATATTAGAAATAATACGACGAAGAAAATACTTAAATATTATTATAGCCTACAAGTCATCGCCCATAACAATAAATGCAAAATTTTCTTATTTCCCGTTTCCGGAGGAATATCGAGGAATTCTCTCTCTGCTTTCTTTCTTCGTCCAGTAGTTTCATGTATTGTATGTCAGTCACTCAGTAACGGGAAAGTTTAACGTACCTATGTTATTTTTAGTTTTAGTGTAGTTTTGACTAAAGTCGCTCCGTTCTTTCTGACTACCCCGGTAAGGATAAAGCGTGAAACTAAGTAAGTAAGTATATTTCTTATTTTTGTGATCAGATGTGTACATCTGTCGCTACTGTTAATAGTGTTACTACACTCTGTTCTCTATTCCACACCCACCACCCAATTTCCCAGACATTGTGTGTTAAGTGAAGGAGCTTAACTTCGCGTTTTGTCTTCTTACCAGAGCAAAGAATTAAAAAATCATTAATTCTCCGCGGAAATTGAACCTACACCCGTCGTTAATATATTTATATGGTTTCTTTCCCCCTTAAGTCTGTCTAAGGAAGTTCAGCTCATGTAGAGTCAAACAGTAAACATAACATCTAATTATACAACTTTGATGTTTGTTGGACATCCACCAGATTACGGTAATAAATGGTCTAAGTTTATTTTTTATGACACCAAATGTGGCCTCCGTCTGACAAGTTCAAATTGCTTGTATATTTTATACTTATCAATACCTAAACTTCTGTATCTATACAAGAATTTCTTATTTAGGCTTCCTTCTTAGAATTTATATTTACATTATATTAGCTTGCAGCCAACAGAACGGCACAAAGTTTGACTGTTAACTATGGTTGTGGGTTCGATTTTCACTTGGAAGAATAAGTTATTTTGTATTAGTCGCCCTGGTATAAAGACAATTGTGGCTTTGAGCTTCTCCACTCAACACATAATGTCTCGAAAATGAGGAGAAGAATTGACTGAATCTTAACACTAAGGCACCCTACCCTGTTGTAAATATACGGAATACAGCGTGAAGCTTAAAAGACTGAAGGTCTAAAGAAGATGAATATTGCAGAAGTAACGCTACCTTGATGACTTTTTAAGTTTCTTTATTTCATTTACCTTGTTAGTATCATAGATTTTTAATTCTAACATAGATTTTCTCTTTGAAGAGAAATTTATTTATTATTATTATTATTATTTTTCAATTTCATCTCCACCGATTACCTCATTTAACTATATTTTTTTATCTTTAAGCTTGTATTCTACATATAGCAGAGTAGGCACAGGGAACCTGAGAACCTGTTAAGAAACACCGTTCTGTTTAAGACTTTTCCGTTCCCTACTTTCCGCTGAATTCTGGAGGTAGTGCGTATGTGCCGGAATTCAACGCCACGCTTTGCCTTGCCACCAGAGCAAAGCATGAAGCTAAAAAAACGGTTACCAGAGACAAGAAATGAATATAATAAATAATTCACTCCCCCGACCGGGAGTCGAACCCACAAATGTCGCGTTTACAGATTCTCTCTTATCCCCATGCGCCACAACGGCCTTCAAATAATAACCATAACAAAAATATCTTTACTTTACAATTTATTTGTATTCTTACCATTCACAATTCAGAAGGACTTGAACTTCTTAACGACACGCCGTTTCAACTTTTAACTTACTTTAAAAGGTCTCGAATGTAACTACTAAGATAGGTACTACAGACAGATGTGACCGCCAAATATTTTAATATTTTTTTTATTTTCACGCATATCCAGATACAAGTATTGTCTTTTAAGTGGCAGAACCTAACGCCGTGCTTTATCACCGAATTGTTTAACCACACTGGAACAATCTCGAAGAGTATCAAATCAAATGGGCCACGATCTATTTTTTCAATTTCTTTTAAACTATCTAGAGGCCGTCGTAGTCAGCGGCACAGAGACTGTCTGTAAAAGAGAGGGTTCTGGGTTCGATTTTACTCGAGGGAATTAATTATTTTCATTTTCTCGCTATAGTAACATGATAAGGCGCGGCGTAAAGTTTAGCTACTTTACACGTTACTTTACTCACAAATTAATATAATTTTTCACAAAAATATTGCTTTGATAATATTGAGAGAGCAACTGTTGAACTTCTCGCAGGCTCTTTGTCAAAAGGAATTCTAAACAGGCAACTTCCTGTGTTACTTACTTTTATATAAAAATGTTAAATTGATCCAAAAAGTCTTGTTAACTTTGAATTTTAAAGCAAGAGTCGATCTGACCCTTATTTTGTATAAAAGACTGGTTTTCTACTCACGGCTTCGCCCGTGTGGACTATTTTGCCCAATTTTTTACTATAAACATAATAAATGACTAGGTTCATATAATTATGTTTGTGTTGCTATTTATATTATGGTTCAGTTACGTAACAAACGGAAGTGTCTTAATGGAAACGGAGTGGAATAAAGTAATAAAAATAACAATAGGTTCCCAGGTTCCCTCTGCCTACCCAGCTATGGGGGGGATATAGCGTAGCGAAACCAAATATTTTACAAATTCCCATTTGTAAACTCATTTTGAAGTTATTATATATACAATTTGATGCTTAAACAGTACTTTGATGTTTCAAAATAATAATTGTAACATCTTATCATTTTGGGGAATTTCTTATCATTTTAAGGAAACTATTTAGGCCTAATTTATATTCAAAGGTTGTTCTAAACTCCTTTACGTTGTTATACGCAAAAGCTATTATATTAGGTGACAAGTGCGGACGCAATTATTTCTGTAATGAATTGTCCTTTTTTATCTGGAGTCCTCCAAAACAAAAATGACGATAAAAATATGTTTATATTATTATAAATAATTATATAAAAAAAAGATTCAAGAAAAATTGTTTATTAGTGGCGGAATTTAACACTGTAGACTGTAGTTTACTTCAGTGCGGTGTGCAATAATAAAAAATAATACTAAATGATTAACTATTTATATTAAAACGAAGCCACCGTGGCGCAGTATTTCCCCGCTCTTATAACAAGACAAAGAGCGGCATTCAGTTCCCCCGTTCAATACGGAATGTCTTGAAAATTGGGTGAAATGTAGGGAATGAAGTTTCTTAACACTAGGTTCCCTCTACCTATCATGTCATATGCGGGAGACAACGAGAAGCTAAAAACAAATATACTTACATCATTCTTAAGTAATTGTACTAATAAATTTATTGTATTTCCGCCAAATTTAAAATATTTAATGTTGTAATAAATAAAAATATTTTTATTTTATTTTGCTAATATGCAACAATATCGATGATACTGGAGGAAGGTTAAGTAAAATTCAAGAGGATCCACCTTAGACATCAATGAAGAGGTCGATGATAGTAGACCAGGTGACAGAGGTTTGCAGAGAGTAACGCACCATTGCCTTTGGCAACACCAATAGATATTTATACAGAGTAAAAGTTCTAAATTGTACACATAATGATATAAATATAAAAATTCAAAAACGGTAATAAGTACTTAAAAAAAATCATAACTAAAACAAAACAAGTGCTTAATAGTGATGTTAAACGAAATTACAACTTTTTTGACTTTACGACTAATAAATAATTTAAAATAATGTTTATAGCGAAATAACTTTCCAATATATATTATTTTGTATGAGAAAGTGAACTTTGCAGAATTATAATGATATTATTTAATGACAAATTGAGATATAAAAAAGTACTTAAAAGTTTATTTACTCCATATATTTCAATGCGAAGTATGTTTAAAGATATTGTGATGCTCATAAACGTAATGGCTGTGAATTTGATTCTTGAAAATATATTACTTTCAAGATTCGATCACGACAATTAGCGGCGTTAGGTTACGCCATTAAAATAATACTTCCATATTGGTTAAGAGTTCTTTAAAAAATTTACTCAGATGGTAAAAATATACTAAACTAATAATAATATTTATATTATAGATATAGATAGATATTACCTTACATATGGTATGTGTCATGTACTCAGTTTTTGCACCTGATTTTTATTTGATGTTTAATAAAAGATAGCGTCATATATTTTAAGTATTTTTTTTTAAGTCTGTAAACACGACAATTGTAAGTTCGATTCTCACTCGGGGAAATGAATTGTGATGATGTACTAGTTCTGATTGACGAAGTACGGCGTTGAGTTCCGCCACTTAGCACGTAATGTTTCGAAAATCGGGTAGTGCGTGAGAGACAATGTGTGTTAACACTAAGTTCTCTTTTGTTACTCTGCTCTTACTAATAAGAAAATATACAATTTTGCTACAGTATAAAGGTTTTATCACCGATTTTTTATTCTTTGAACTATAATTTTCAATCTAAACCTCATTAAAATTAGATTGTCACATAATAAATATTTCAAATTGGAACATAAATATAATTATTAGTTAACAAGATATGGTCGATGTGACAAACACATGCACCCATATTTCATTTGTAATATACAAATAGCTTCGGTATTCTTTTGTAGTTCCACAAAATGTTATATGCGATCGTAAACATGGTGATTTAAATTTTTTAACCTGCTTTTATTTCTTGTCGAGGTACTATTTAAAATATATATATTTAAAATATTTGTTTATTTATTGAAAACTTTAAACTCTTGTTAAAAAAATATTGGCTTTGTTCGTTTTAAATTATATTGTATTAAGATAATAATTTATGTTTCTTTTTAGCTTCACGCTGTATCTCACACATAACAGGGTAAGCAGAGGGAACCGGGAAACTTAATTTTAAGACACTTCGATTCCATTAATATACTGACGTTCTCCACTTTTCGCCGTATTCTCGAGGCGTTGCGTTTTGAGCGGCAGAACTCAACGCCGCACTTTGCCTGGTTACCAAAGCCAGGGAATGCAAAATGTTAAATATTTCCCTCCCGCGAATGGGAAACTAACCCACAACCGTCCCGTTTAAAGTCGCATGCGTGTGCCCTGCGCCACGATGGCTTTAATTATTTATCAAAAATTGTAATGCAACTTGTTCTAATCTATCTTGGTACAATGAGGCAACGCCTGACCTGTAAACGGTTGTGGGTTTGATCTCTACTCGAATGAATGATTTTTAGGGTTCCATAACTTATAAGGAAAAAAGGAATCCTTATCAGAACACTTTGTTGTCCGCCTGTCTTTCGGTCGGTCGGGAGCCTTTTTCTCAGAAACGCTTGGAGACATCGAGTTGAAATTCAAACCATATACTCAAATCTACGGTTCCTTGATTTCCTGGAAAAGTCATATTTTTACATTTACTTAAAAATAAGATATGCCTGTTTATATCGCAAAAAACGCGTATCTCGACACTACAAAGGAAATCAAAATAATAGGGTACTTCCAGTTGACCAGAATTATGAAATTTGGCACCCAGCATCTGTGGGGAACGAGGTGTCTTAACACTAGGTTCCCTCTGTCTACCCTGCTGTGTGCGAGATACAGCGTGAAGCTAATTTAATTTAATCTACAGTAAGTAGTACTAGTTCAAGAAAATAAGTTCTGAAAATTATGCTTTTGTGGTTAAATCGTAAAAAATGATAACTTTAAAAGGAGGACAATATTTATTATTAAAGCCGCTAGTTCAAGTGAGGTATCGATCAAGACTCGGATCTCCAATTTTTACATGGAACCCTCGGTGGGCGAGCCCGACTCGCGCTTGTCCGTTTTTATTTCTCCGCTCCGACAAGACATGGCGCGGCGTAACTCGCATATTTTTAGTGTTGCAGGGAAAGGCGTTTTAGGCCTTTTGAAAATCATCATTTCAGTTATATTTTTTTTAATACCTAAAATAACACACATTTTTAATCGAAGCCAAACACATAATCACTCTATCTAGCGTCGGTTAAGCATGTAAGGTGTACAAAATTAGTTACCCACAATTTATATATCCACTAAATCATCTAACAAATAGCGTACACGGAATTAGTCCTCGCGGTAAATAACCATCGTTAGCGACAATATTATTTACGAGCGGCTAATTTTAAAGTGAAAATGATAAAATATATTAGGAAAATGCATGATATTTAATTTTTTGTTGTAGTTTTATTTTAAGTATACATCTTTATTAATGTTATACAGATTAAGTGATTGTTTGGTTGATCGCGTTAATCTCGAGAACTAGTAAAGTACCTACCTGCACTCATACTTTGAGGATTTTTTTCTAATTAACCTTAAAAGTGCAAGTAAACGCTAGCTAGTGTTATATAGTAGTAGACACTCCGTTCTACGTTTGTTGAAAGAATTCATGACACTGAGTTGAGTGGCGAAACTCAACGCCGTCTTTTTATTCTATTAATCGAATATAGTACGAAGCCGTCGTGGTTTACAAGCTTGCAAGCAAGCTTGTGTATCACAGGCTTGAGACAGTAAACGCGACAGGTTGTGGGTTCGATTTCTACTCGAAAAAAAATTTTTTTTTTCGCTCTGGTAACGAGGCAAAATGCGGCTTTGACTTCTGTCACTCTACACGCTGTGTTTCCATAATTCTATGGAAAGTACGAAACGGAGTGTCTCAACTAGGTTCCTAGATTCCCCACTCTCCCTTCTTAATCTACTACGTGCGAAATATTATATAATATATAAAAGCTTAAAAAAATAATATAATATATTATACATTACATTTACATTCAAACTGCCGCCAGCCAATATAAACTTGCAAGGGATGAAGGGACAGTAATCAATAGGTAACGACGCAACTTAGCGTCTTTATCGCCCTCAATTGTACTGTAAAACTATCTTTTTCTAATTTCATGCGGTTAAAACTTTTACTTGGCATCGTTAGACTGGGGATTGTCGTTAAGTTTTGACTGACGATGGAAAAGAGGGGTTAGATTTATATTTTATACACGAAGTGTGGAAATTTGGTTAAATTTTTCTTTTCTATAGAAATAAATTTGTGTATAATGTTTGTAGTGATGAAAGAGATAAAATTATATAAAAAAATAGTATTTTTTATTGTATTATAGCACTGATAACAGACAATTATTTTTAACGAATTATCTGAATTGATTAAAATTTGACATTCACTGAGGAGGAGCACAAGCGTGCAACTGTAACTAACGCAACAGACAGTGGGTTAAATTCCCACTCGAAAATAAAACAATTCATATTTTCATTCCCTTGCTCTTGAAAAGAGGCAAAACGATGCGGTAAGTTCGCCACTCAGTACGCCATGCCTCCAGTATTCGGCGGAAAATGGGAAAATGAAGTGCCCTAATGGGGACGGAGTCTAAATAATAGGTTCCCATATTCCCACTGGCTACTAAGTGCGGGACACAGCATAAAACTATAAAACACATCTAAAATGTTTTACTCAAACATAACGCAAAACAAACGACATTCACATGAAATTCATATAATTTTGCATATTTAAAAGTACATAAATCCAAAAATATATCCTCGTATAGGTATGTCACGTCATGTATTCTACATTACAAGCATGACAGCTTTTATATTTAAATCTGATATAACTTTACAGTTAATCGATCTGTACATTTTATATTTTTTTTTTGTTTTCAATATCCTTATTTACTTCCAAGCAAAAAACATAGGTCAAACTCGTTATTTTTATTTGGGAGGTATGATACTACAGACAGACAGACTGACAGCGTTAAGGTCCGTCTTTCAACAGCGCGCTATCAATCAAAGAAATCTAAGAGTGTCTCGCTCAAGAGCAACTAACTCTTGTCTTGCCTAGTGTTAAGACACTCCACTCTCCGCCGGATATGAGACATTGCGTGTTGAGTGGTGGAACTCAACGCTTCATTTTGGATGGACCAAGACCAGAACGAAAAAATGACCGTTTTAAATATTTCATTTCCTTGAGTGAGTCTCCAACTCAAAATCGGTCCCTACGCTACGACTGGCCTCAAAAAAATTAAAACAAGAACATTTCAAAATAATTCTATTGCATACATTACACTGCAAGTTTATTTCAAGACTCGTATTGCATCACTCAACAAACGACGAAACAGGTGCATCGCGTGATTTGTATCTATTACCCTTAAGATATTTATTGTATTAGAATAATACCTGCATATATCATAGTGGTACTTGAAAGCTCTCTAAGCTGATAAGATCCACTTTGAAATAGCGAGTTGTGAAATATGAATAGATACTATAGGGTTTGGTGTAATAATATTTTTATAAATATTTATTTTGATTATTTACTTAAATTTATATTTCCATTTCTTCGCTCTGGTATCGAGGTTAAGCGCGGCGTTGAGTTCTGCCACTCAACACGAAATGCCTCCAGAATTCGGCAGAAAGTGGGGAACGGAGTGTCTTTACACAAGATTCCCTCTGCCTACCCTGCTGTGCGCGGGAACAGCGTGAAGCTGATTTTATTTATTTTGATAATTTTAATGTTATTATGTATTTTGCAGCTTAATGTTTTATACTTACTGGAACTTAGCGCCGCGTATTGTCTTGCTAGAGCGAGAAACTGAAAACAATTAATTCTCTCGAGTAGGGACCGAGGCCACAAATATTTCGATTGATGTTGACTTTTCTTCTTCTTCACTTTCCCATTGATGTGTAATTAAGAAATAGATTAGATTTTTTGTTAGATGGATATACAAAACATCTTCGTATTCCTTTATAGCAGGCTCAAAAGACAATCCAAAAGTATAACAAACTTGCTTTAAAAACGCGGACGCGTGGACGCACTAAAATGCTGTTATGAATACGACTTTTTGACGTTTTCCTTACAGTGAGTTTAAAGAACACTTTATCTGTTCCATAACTTTTTATGAATAAGACCGAAAGAATGTATTTTTTTATATATTTACTTTAATATCAAATTGCATTGATTTTTTGTTTATTATATCTTATCAAAACTTTAACTTTTAGATTAGAAAAGTCAAAAATGTAGCCACTCTAGTTTAATTTAGTTTTACGTTCTATAGAGGACCAGATATTGGAATAAGTTGTGTGGATTAAGAGCTAATAGACTGTTCACCACCATTTTATTACGTTACCCGAATACGAAAATTGAAATAATAGAACCCCACAATTGGGAATAGAACTCACGACCGTCGTGTTAACAGTCAGACGTGCCACGACGATATATTTCTTACAGAAAAACAAAAAAGTACTCAATAAAGCTGGGGAAGCGAGCATTTCGTATAATAGAAATGGTAATCACTAGTTGTTTGTCTCGGCGCGCGTCGACGTTGACGGATCGTGGCCAAACTGCATTTAATAAAAGAGATTAATGGCTGTTATAGAAAATGCTAAAGTTATATAGAATAACAAAAGTGGTTTTATAATAGGAAATTAAAAGTAGTGTCACGATCAACTTATAGTTTTAAATATTTTTACAATATTATTACTTCCACTGTCATGTATGTGAGAAGTGTGGGGTTAAGATCCGCCACTAAAGACACAACTTCTAAACCTCGGACGGAAAAATGCGTAGAGAGTAGAGTAGAGTAATGTAGAGAACGTTTTTAATGCTAAGTTTAGATTCTGCTCTTCGGGAAAAAGAGTGAAGCTGAATAAAACTTAAAAAAATAAATAAATAAATTAGCTTCACGCTGTATCCCGCACACAGCAGGGTAGGCAGAGGGAACCTAGTGTTAAGACACTCCGTTCCCCACTTTCTGCTGAATTCTGGAGGCATTGCGTGTTGAGTGGCAGCAGTGAATAAAACTTTACAGTGACAAAATAAAAAATATACAACCTCTTTTCACGCTGTACATAAAGCAGGACAGGCAGAGTGGACTTAGAGTTGAGACACTCCGTTCATCGCTTTCCGCCCGATTCACAAGATATTACGTGTTGAGTGGTGATGGCTCAATGTCACGCTTTGTCTTATTACCAGAATGCGAAAATGAAAACTCCTTCCCCAATTGGGAATCGAACCCACAACAATCGCGCTTACAGTCAAATACCTTATTATTATTATTATATAAAAAAATCTTTATATAAATGAAAGTTTCTAAGCTTTTGTCATTATTTCAATTATACTATCAAAGGAATATTAAGATTATATCGCTAAGAAACGTGTTTTAGATCACATCTTAAATGCCTGTAATTAATTATATTATAATGTTTTATGACTTAAAATATAAATGAATATTCTTTGAAAATATCTAGATTTTGTTAAGTATACACGACTTATTATGTAATAGGCATTCTCTTCAAAAATAGTAAACTTTTTAATCTTTTGTAGTCGGTCCCTCATGTCTGAGAATCGTGGCTAGCATCAGGATTCCATCTGGAGCGGATGATCAGCCTCCACCGGTCTTTATCCAGCGCGTCTCTTATAACCACAAAGAACTTGGAATATGACGATTCCAGAACTTGATCGGTCCATCGTGATGGTGAACAACCGCGCAATCATTTGTTTTCTGTTAACTTATAGTAATTATTAAAAAATTTACAGGATTATTTTTAAAAATAGACGTTGTTTTAAAACGTATGCCGGAAGTACTACATATTTTCATAACTTTATATATCCTTTCATTTGGAAAAAATCTCTATAAAATAAAAAAGACTTATAAATATCGTACATACTTATATAGATAAATAAATAAATGTGAAAACTATATATATAAAGTTATTGAAAATATCAAGTCTTCTAGTATTAAAATATATCTGTAATGGGCCGAGCCACCTGCCGTACATTTTTACTCAACTCACCTGACGTCACGTTGAAATGAAACACACTTTACCTTGTAGACTGAAGACTAAGAAAAACAATTATTTTGAAGGAGAAATTCCCAAGATTTCTTTCAAATTTTCTAACATATTATGGAATAAGCAGCATCTTCTTTGTTCTTACTATATTTTTCACTTTTACCTGTTTTTTAGGATATAGGACATATCTTTTTAGGAAAAAAGGAATCCTTATAAGATAACTTTATCGTCCGTCCGTCTATATGTCTGCCTGTATGTGTGTCAAGAGTCTTTATCTCAGGAACGCTTGGAGATATCGACTTGTAATTCAAACCATACTCAGATTTACGGTCTCTTGATTTTTCGGAAATACATATTTCTACATTAACTTTAAAAAAAAATTGACCGTTTATATAGTAAATAATTCGCATTGCGACACTATAAAGGGAATCAAAATTAATAGTGTAGATACTTTCGGAGAAATTTCTTTTTTTTTTTGATTCACGCATTCATTCATTCATTCATTTCGCATTCATTCATTCATTCCTGCATATCGCGCGCCCCCTGGAAACCGACCAGGAGGTGCGGGTTCAAGTCCCGCTACGTTCAAATTTTTATACGTTTTCTAAATAAGTATTTTTCTTTCCTAAGTGTGGAATAACACTTTAAAAATGTTTAAAAATATTTGATATGAGATATTGCGTGTTAAGAAGCGGAACTTATCTATGCACTTTTTTTACCAGAGCAGAGCAATAAAAAAAATCCTTCGAGTGGAGATCAAATCCACAACACAGATGCCAGAGTTCCATTGCGTATCGTGGCGTCTTATATAGATTTTTTTTTAACTTGACGCTGTGTCTCCACAAAGCAAGTTAGAAGGAATCTGGGAACCTAACGTAAAGACACTCCGTTTTTATTAAGACACTTTCGGTCCCCAATCTGCTGCCGACGATTTTCAACGTATTGGTTGTTGACTGACAGTACTCAACGTTGCGCTTTGACATGTTAGAGTAAACAAATGAAAATATTAAATCATTTCCCCAAGTGAGAATCGAACTCACAATCGTAACGTTTACAATCACACGCAGGATAAGATAATTAAAAATAATATATATATGTCTATTTTAGTATCTTACTTATTTTTGTAATGTTACTTCCAGGAAAAACAAAAACTATTTCAAAGTTTTCTTTTTATGTATTTCGATCGTCGATACCACGAAAATACTGGGACAAGAATAACTTACGTTTATTTATATTTGTTTTCTAACTTCATAACTCATTTTACAAGAAAGATTTACGAGTGAGTGGATTGTAAACATATCGCTTTCAATATATGAGTGATGAAAAGAAAATTGCGATACTATTTTTGTTGTGTGGGAAAATTATTTACATTTTTTTCATCATCTATTTAATTTTTATTTTATATGCCTTTTTATAGGCAGTAGCTTCACGCGTAGTCAGTGCTGAGACACTCCGTTCCCCACTTTCTGTTAAATATATTATAGTGGCG
Organism: Heliconius erato x Heliconius himera; assembly: GCA_013421005.1. Taxonomy (NCBI): domain Eukaryota; kingdom Metazoa; phylum Arthropoda; class Insecta; order Lepidoptera; family Nymphalidae; genus Heliconius; species Heliconius erato x Heliconius himera. Next base: position 79,208 of record JAATLQ010038505.1, on the reverse strand, counting down.
GAATTCAAGTAGAACAGAGAAATAAATATAATAAATATATTTTTGCTATTGTATGTAAAAAATCTGTTCGCAATTCGAAAATCATCTATTTACTTTTTTTTTGTATCAGTACAACTACAATGAATTTGTCATAATAGTTATGAGTTCAATCTACAAGAAATTTTAATTTCTTTCAGCTTTATACACATCTTGAATATATCGAGTGAGGCAGAGAGAACCTAATATTAAGACATCACATTGTAAGACGTCATTTTAAAGTATCACGTGGTGTAGCTAAACGCCCCACTTCACCTTACCAGGCTAGAAAAAAGAATTCCACATAAATATAATAATACTAAAAGAATATAATAATAATAAAAGATAAAAATTTTACAAAACATGTCCAACATTTATTTAAATGTAGCACATAAAGAAGGCAGTGTGGATTACAATGTTTAATACATGAACTAACGTATATTTTAATATAAAATAATTTAGTTATTATTAATAACAAATTGTTCTACGAATATAATATATTAATAATGCTATTGTCATATTTTTACATCGATGTATAAAATTGGAATCTATAGGAACTTACAAGATACAAAGATTCATTCTTTGCTTATAAGTGTATGTAGAATGTTTGTACTATATACATAATATCTTTCTTTTTCAGATTGACGCTGTAACCTAGTCCTAGGACCTAGTGTTAAGACATTCCGTTCCCCATCTCCGCCGATGATGGAGGCATCGTGTGTCTCAACACCAGAGCAGAGAAATGAAAATATTAAATATTTAATTTCCTCGAGCGGGAATACTAAATTATAATATATGAGTCAATGTAGGCAGAGAATCCCTAATATCCATAGACTTTTCTCCGTTTCCCGCCTGAATGTCTCGAACACTGCGTGGGTAGTGGCAGAACTCACCGTCACATTTTGTTTCGCCAGAGCGATGAAATAAAATTTATTCAATCAAAACATACACTTCATATACATTTAAATATGTGATCTAAATCGGCTCTTGTATTTTGTTTTAACACCCAACGTCCACATATATAGTACATACACTCATAGGCTAAGCGTGTATTGCAGATTTGAAATAAAAAATTATTTGTATTAACAATTACAATATTTTTTTTCAGTATCGGTAGTGCCATATTTAAGCTGGCTGAGAAAAGGTAAATGGAGTGACATAACACTAAATGATTCCTACAACAATACAAAAACACCTGTCTTAGTACCAGTCACGATAGTCATAAAACCTGCAATACACGTTAACTCGAAATAAATGCTTCAGTTGGCTCGCAGCCATTTATTTACCATACAAAACTACGTTAAACAAAACTCTCATTACTTTTAAAGTCGTATACAAATATATTTTTACTCTCTTGCGCTGGAACGCAAACGAACCTGTTCCTTTCACACTTATCGCTAACGTCTAACGTTACAGAATATACATTATTTGTTTTAACATCTAAATTTAATATCTGTATTTGTTTATTGTTCTCTGTGCTTACATCACTATCGATATTATCGTGGACTTCGACCTGTACATCACTAGTGCTAGTACCATTAGCTATAACATTATTACGTTTGACGCTATCAAAATTTATTATATCACCCAAATTATCATTCAGTTCGTTTAAAGCAGCGATCATTTTCATACTATTGCGTCGTGTGTTTTCAACGTTTATTATTTCACCTATTTTGACCTGCTGCACTTTTGTATCAAAAACTTCTTTTACCTCTTTTAATTTTTTACTGTCTCTATTAATAAAGAATTTCTGAGATGATGCTCTGTTACTATATCTTCTCCAAAAGGATTCGGAAGTATTTTGGCTGCTGGAGAAACCAGTTGAGGTTGTAGTATTAAAAGTATCTCTCCTTTGCATATTTTCCCTCAAATTCCTACTACATCTCATCAATTTATTAATTCTCAACAATTTTACAAAACCCTCTCTAAATTTAGATGACATTAAATTGTACAATATTGGATTTATCGCCGAATTTAAATATAGCATAACTCTACAAAAATACAATAAAATATAATAACCGTCTATACCTAACGACAATATTGTCTCTGGTGGGAATACAATGATCCATAGAGTGAGAGCTTTGAATGGTAGAAGACATATGAAGAATGACAGAACGACTGTACCGAGCATTAGAATTACTTGCTTACGATATCTTATAACGTTACCAGCGTTGTGTGGATTTTTACTATGCTGTGATATTATAATTGGATTCTCCATGAGGTTCTTCGCGATGACGCTGTAGAGGACCAAGAGCACGCCGAGTGGTATGATGAAGAAGACAGCGATGATCAGGATGAAGAATAATGCGGACCAGAAGGTATCAGCTTGTGTTAAACACACAGGTACTTCGGTGCCATCTTGATATTTCTCATGTGTGAAGGTAGCGACTCCCAAAATTGGACTGTGAATAGAAACAATAGAATTAAAGTATCATATATTGAATAAATAATATTTTTTGCTTGACTTAATGTTAATATTTTTTTAATATTTTAATAATATATTTTTAACAAATAAAAAGTAAGTTTTATTGAAAAGTAACAAAATATCAATAATACTGGTAAAGGCCTATACATTTAAAAGTAAGCAGCACGAGCAAACACTCGAGTCCTATGTAGAACTTAACTTACTGGTGAGCTATAAAAGTATTTTTCCTAAGCAGAAATCGAAACGTTTATGAGGTTTTCCTTTTAACTCGATTGTATTAGCGAATGTATGTAAAACAAATGAATCTGAATTACTTAAGGGTGGTTCATCAAGAGGTAAGTGTATAATTCCTTAGAAGAGAATAAATCACCTGTACTTTGGAATAGTTCGTACAAATTGTGTTGTTGTTTCTAAATAAATAATATATTTAAGGTTATGTATGTTATTTTTTCAGTTTTACGTAGGCATATAAAACCTACTTTTAGCCTACTCTAAAACTAGCCACTTTTTTTTTTGTCAATAATAATTTATTCCCCCGAATGGGAATCAAATTCACAAACAACGCTTTTACAGTCAGACGCTATCTGTGATTTGAGTATGGGGAGAATAAAACTTAGTTCCTTACAAGTGCTAATTTACAAATTCGACTACGTTTATACATATATATCGTTTAAAGAGTTTACATAATAATTACATTATTCAATGTGTATGTATAATTAATTAACTTCACGTTTTATCCTGCATATAGCAGAATAGGCAGAGAAAATCTGCGAGCATTCTGTTCTCGATTTTCCGCCCGAATTTGAGATATTGTGAATGTATTGTGTATGTTCAACGCCGCATATAATTTAATAAAGCAAGTTGATAATAAAATACTTTTCGAATAAACTAAAAAAAAAAGCGCCAAATAGATATTATTATGATTCTATTATCTATATATAGTGTCGCTAAAGCTATTTTACGTTACACAAAATATTATCATATATTTTATCGCAGCTTTTGTCAAGAGTTTCACCCGTTTTTGGGTGACTGACATACAAACAGACCACCCAGCTTCAAGTGCCAGATGTAATGGGGTAATAATGTTTAACACAATGTACTATAAATCGGCGGCGTTCGATGTACAAAGCAACGTGCATTCATTGTTCGTGAGTGCGGTCCTGCATGATCAAGTTTGTTGGAATTTGCATATGGTCTGAATTTATACTATGTAATGAGTATTGCCCTTGTGGCACAATGGAACGCAGATAGGTAGGGGTTCGATACACATTCAGGGGATTTTTTTTATTTCACATGTTACTAAAAAAAAAGTACAGCGCTACTGGCAGCTACTCAAGAAGTGCTATCTAGATTTTAAAGAGAAAGGTGAACAGAATTTTTTGATATTGTGCAGATTTTTTTGGGAGGTGAAATAACTGGAGATGAATTTATTGATTCAATATAGACTTTTTTTTAAAATTATATCGGTCTGATAAAAAATATTTTAATTCAAATACCACAATTAATAAATCTTTCCGTTCTCCACTCTAGTATTTTTAATAATAACATTTTGAAAAGCTAAAATATTCAAAATTATTTTAGAATTTATTAGATTATGATTATGAGATTTTTTTAAATTTATTAGATTATGTACGTAAGCGTATCTGTTTCTCTATGTAAATAGACCAGATTAAAATATTTGCACTATTCCCATTAAAACACTTCCGTCTCCCACTTTCCGCCGAATTCTGGACGCATTGCGTGTCGAGAGGTGGAACTCTACGAATTTATAATCTTTATTTTTAATCTATCACACACAAACATAATGGAGTAAAAAATATTCTACTTACCAAAATTATCTGGAAAAGAATAATTTTAAAATTATGATTAATTATAACTTTTAATTACTTTTTTGTGATGTTATATATATTATATAATTCAATGTATAACTTGAAAATGTCTTACTCAGAAGGTATGTACATATATATTTTATAGGAATAAAAATGTAATTTTAACATTTTTAAAGTGTTTTACCATACTCAGGAAAGAAAAATACTATAATAAGAAAAAGTATAAAAAATTAAACGTCTCGGGATTTGAACCCGAACAAAATATAGTTATTTGAAAGTACTTTAAAAATATAATAAATATTTTAAAATTTTAAATGTTTTAATTTCGTTGAGGAAAAAAGGAAATCTTTATAAAATTAATTAAAAATATTTGTGTCCGTTACATCTTTGACAAGAAATGACAATAAAAATAAAACATCAAACTACATTTTTTGCGTCCGCCGTATAATTTCCTTCAACAAAGCAAATCGTATAACTAATTTATAATCTAGATAAAATATTCCATTCAATATTTTGGTCCACACAATCAGTATACACGTAAAAATTGATGAATCCTATTCAAAAAAACTTCAAAAATAAGCCCCAAGTTGGATAGTTTCCTACATTTATACACTTCAGTTTTATGGAAAAAGTTTCCGCGATAAATTTTTCTGTACACAAAATTAAGTTCATCACACGAAGCTCTCTGGGAAATCATAATCTACGCTTTTAGACTTTTGGAAGCCAACAACGCAATCTACTTTTATTTTTTGGTACGACACACACTTTTTATTAGGGTCACCCTCGATACTTTTCGCTTTAGCGCTGTTTATTAAAACGCTACGTCTAAGCGATAGGTTGCGAGTTGATTCTAATTCGATGTCCGATTTGTTTCTAGAACTAACTGTGGAATGTCCGATGAACTTCGCTGTATCTCCTCTGGACTCCTTCTTGTCGTTTAGAACGTCCTCTAACATGCTGCCTTCACTCCTCATTCTATTAATTACTTTCGTCTTTGGATTTGAACAGACAGGAGCTGATTGTTGCCTTATAAATCGTCTGTTTGAGAACATTCTGTCGAAAAACCTATTAGTTTCGTCCTTACTATCTTTACTTTCAGATTCAGTGTCGCTTTTGTCTAAGCTACTTCTATGAGTGAATAGCTTCTTCAAGCTGTTCGTCGTTCTAGATAAACTACTGCTTGTCGTCGAACCATTCGTCATAGTTCTCTGAGCTCGTCTATTCTGTGTCTTTTCGGAAGATTTTTTATAACAAATACATACTTTACAAAAACCTATACGAAATTTTGACGACATTAAATTATATAAAATAGGATTTATAGCGGAATTTATGTACAGCATTATTCTAGAGAAATACAATAAATTGTACCACTTTTCCGGACTAATGTTATCAGACAGCTCGGAAGGTGTAATTATGATCCACAAGGCGAGCACCCTGTATGGCATTAAACAGAGAAAGAAGCATAAAACTACTGTCCCAAGCATTAGTATCACTTGTTTTCTCGCTCTAGCGTTGTAAGGATCTACAGTCTTATTAAGCACAACTTTTGAGGCCGCTGATATCAAATTTTTGGCAATAACAGTATATAAAACTATGAGAATGACTAAAGGGAAGAGGTAGAGGAAAATTATGACCATGACGAAGAAGGTGATTTGCCAGAAAGTGACAGCTTGAGTAAGACATTGGTAGAAGGTCCCATCCAGTCTCGTGACGGTGTGCATTTCAGCAATCGCCAGGATTGGGCTGGAAAGAAGAAAAAGTTACTATAAAATTCCTAATTATTTACAACTATCTACATTACGTCGTCGCGGTCAGATTGGTACAAAAGTACATATAATAAATAAGAATTTCTAATGTTATTGTTAAATTATTATTATTATGAAAAAAGTAGTTGTAATTAAACAATCAGACCACGACATAAACAATTATCTACACTTTATTCAATAAGATCATGAAAAGAAAATAAATAACGCAAAAAATACCGACGAATAGTGAAAAAAACACCAAGTGGATTACAATATGTGATGTGCTGTAAAATTAAAATTAATATAAAAAATATAATTATATTACAAAAGAATAAAATCCTAAATAATATATGTATAAAATAAAGAGAAAAATAAATTTACACAGACAGACAGTGCGAAAGCTCGTGACAAGTGCCCAAAAACAAAGCGTTCCGTACACATAAGCGATAATTTGAATACGTACGAACCTTGTATCGTAAAGGGTTCTTATGATGCTCTTTTAGTAAGCTTTTAAATTCCTATAACACTTTTACTGCGTCCTTTTTCCCGTAAAAGTGTCACTTGCAAATCACTTCCACAAAGAACCAAATAAATAATTGTATAAAATAGATATTTTAAGAGATGCTCACGATTGACATACACAATATGTATATATTTTAATTTGTCAATCAAATAGATATATGTTGTTTATTACTTATTTAGAAAACGTATAAAAATTTGAACGTAGCGGGACTCGAACCCGGGCCTCCTGGAAACCGACCACTGGTCGGCACTACGTTAAAATTTTTATACGTTTTCTAAATAAGTATATTTCTTTCTTAAGTGTGGAATAACACTTTAAAGATGTTAAAAATGTTGCTTATTATTTTATTAGTTAAAGTATTATTAGTAAGGTATATCGAATCAGTTTCTTACGACAATTTTATATATAGCTCATTTGGTGCAACAATGACGTATTTGCACTTTTTGATGAATTGTAAGAGACATAATTACAATTTGTAAGTAGTCTTGCCACAGACTTTGCTGACATTTTTTTTGTATATGCTTACACTTATTGTATTATTGTAGTTACGTCTTTGTTGCACCAAATTAGTTATATAGTTTGTTTCTAATATTAACATTTAAATTACTTTTTAACTTTACGCTGTATCCCAATAGTAGGGTAGGCAGAGGGAACCTGGGAATCTAGTGTAAAGATACTCCGTGGTTCTATTATGTCACTTCTGTTAAATCCTCCGCCGAAATCTGGAGGCATTGCGTGTTGAGAGGTGAACTCGACGCCGAATTTATCCAACTTTTATTATAATTTGACACTTTTCTTGCATTGAAGGAAAGGAATTAATTGATTATTGACCGTCGCTTTGAAATTTATTTAAGTAAGAACTCAGTGAACCTACATTCCTTTTATATCTAACCAACCCGAAGAAATGACCGTGCCTTATTCGGAAACAAATTCAGCGAAACATTCCTTAGAAAGATTTTATTTTTTTATGACATGTGCAGTCGTACATAAAACTATGTAAACTGTTATTGGATATTACTATAGAATATTATTATTATTATAGCTAATATGTCCAAAAGGGGCAAAAAATGGAGAAAGATATATCTTGACACCAGGCTCTCTCTGCGAACCTGCTACACTTATACTGCTATAATGTGTATCTCACAGGAAAAAGTCAGATAATACGATGTTACATTGAACGCTGCCACTCAACTCACAATAGCTCAAAAATTTGGTGATAAGTGGATAACAGTGTTTTAACACTAGTTCTTTTACCTATCCTGCTGTATGCGGGAAACAGCGTGAAACTGATATTGTAATAAATTTAAATAAACTCGATACAGTATGTTTGTATCAAACGCTGTAGTATTAAGTATTCACTTGAAGAATGTGCTAACATGTGCCAACGCAAATCGCAATATGGTCCAGTGATCCATAGTATTAAGTATGTAATAGAAGTAGCTCTATAAACTTTTTTATTATTATAATTACTATATTTATTAAGTATTTTTTTTAAGTAGGAAACGGAACTATTTTAATCGGAGTAGGTACCACGTTGATGAAGGGAACTTATTGCTTGACCAATCAATATTTAAAAAAATCGTTTGATTTATTATTTTAAGTTATTGTTTAATTACTTTATAAAAACAGTAAGATTCACAAAAAATATAAAATTAAATAAAAAAAATTAGTGCCGTTGATTTAAAAGTAAGGTTAATATCATTTTAATTTCTGTAATTATACGAAACACCAAAAATACATTCAAAAAGTTAATAATTAACACAGAAAAAGTGTAGGTTCTTTTTATTTTACATTGCCAGTTCTAAAATACTCCAAAGCCTGCAAGGAATCGCATTAAAGTACCACCATCTATTATTTACGGAAGAAACCAATATATCGGACAGTATTAGCTCGACGTTAATACATAATGTATATTAGATAGTGTTTTTCTAATAAAATTCTTGCATTAGCCCTTTATATTACAGCGTGTATAGTAGATATTTTTTTTGGTTCACGCTCTATCTCGCATATAGATAGACTGAACTTAGTTTTAATACACCTCGGTTCCCACACACTGCCCAATTTTGAAGAGTTATATGGTGTTGAGTAACGGAACTCAACGCCGCGCCGTGTCTTCTTACCGGAGTGTGGTAATAAAAATAATTAATTGTTTCGAATGGTAATTTACAGTCAGTAGATGTAGCACTGTGCAATGACGGCCTGTTTTTCATTATTTCTTATTTTTATATTCTTCTTTATCTCTTTTATATAGTAAATTGAATCTATTTATTTTGAATATTTAGCAGATCCCAGAATTGAACCCGCAACCAAATATGTCTGTCTATTTATATAAAACCAACATGATGATCGAGATTCCATTACCATTGGAAAAATAATCATTTTTATTTCCTTGTTCTGTTAACATTACAAAGAGCGACATTGAGTCCCGCTACTCACCACGCATTGTCTCGAAAAATGGGAGTGCGTGGGGATTGGAGTGCCTTAACACTAAGTTCCTTTCGCCTGCTCTGCTATATGAAGGATATAGCATGAATCTAAAAATACATATTTATGATGACAACTCAATATAAAAGCCCTCTAAGAAATATAAAATTTAAAGTTCACGCTTTAAATTGTAGCCGTAGTTTCTTATTGGAAGCAAAACTTGCAAACTACTTTAACTTTGCAAATCACAATCTATATATGGGATATTAATAATAAAAATATTATAAGATTTTGTTTCATTATACTCATTTTTTAAACCTCTTTCTGTCTTGCTAATAACAAAAGAGGGTGAAAAAACGTAGTGTTAAGACATTCTGTCCCCGTCCGTACTTTCTGCTATGTTTTCCAGACTTTGCCTGTTGAGAGGCGAAACCCACGCCACGCTTTGTCTTGTTTACCAGAAAGAAGAAGTTTCCGAAGTACCGAAGAGGCTTCCGCACCGTCACGTGTTAAAGTTATCGTAATGATTGTGGGTTCAATTTCCACTCGGAATAATGACTATATTTGAACTTTATTTAATCCCTGCTTAGGTAGCGTGACATTAAGTTCCGCCACTCAACATTCAATGCCACGAAATTTAGGCGGTGAGTGAGAAACGAAGTGTACTAACTCTTAGTTCTCTTTATCACTCTGCTAAAGCTAAATTTTTATTTAAAAAGCACTCATGATGTCGTTTAGCCCTACATTCTGTCCTTATAACTTTCTGAAGCCTAAAAATTATCTAAATATATTTGACACTGGCGCTATCAATTTTAGTTACAGAATATTATAATGGCGCGAATCACTTGTTTTCATTCATGTCCAAAATTTACGAGGGTCCTTTATATAATGTATAAATCTTAATAAATGTGTGGGAAAATAATAAAGTGATATATTACCGAGGAATTTTATTTGTGTAATATCTTAAATATTTTTGAATACATGCGATTTTTTTAGCTTCACGCTCCAGACACTCCGTACACATTAAGACATTTTTCATACTTACAGCAGCATTTTCAAGACATTGCGTGTTGAGTGGCGGAACTCGAAACCGCGCTTTGCCACGATACTAAGGTTGGGCACGCCTAATGCCTATTATGCCCACAATTGTGGGCACTTATAAGTAAGTACGACAGGAAAATATTTGCCATAGAGGAGTATCAAACTCATTAACTACATATTAGTATTTGAAATATTTTGTGTTCCATATTAAATATATATTTTGTAAAGTTTCTTTTAATACTGCTTAGAGGCCGTCGCGATGCAGTGGGACTACGTGTCTGACTGTGTGTCGTACTGCAAACACGGCGTTTGTGGAATCGATTCTCTCTCTCTTCAGTAGGTTACGAAATTTTGGCGGAAAGCGATTAAGGAATATATTGACACTGGATTTTCTCTGCCTATCCTACTATATGTTGGGTACAACGTGAAGCTTTAGTCGGGTTTTTATATATTAAAAATGCATTACACGAATCTTTTCCACTTACAAATCGTATGAGACCTACAATAAACTGTGTACTAAACAATCGATGTCAAGTTTCAACAAGTTTCAAGTTGAACAGAATTACTTGCGTATGTCTCCAACAAATAAATTTTTAATGAATCTATACAAAAATGTTGTCCAAAGATTATTTTTATTTCTTTATTTTTTTTTTAGTTTCACCCTTTACTGACTGTTCAGCTATATGCTATCCTATTGTACCACGATAGTCTCAGCTTAGTCCTTAGATAAAATTAATTATTTTTATTTTCTTAGCCTTACGCCCAGTACGGTAGGCAGAGAAAACTAAATTTTAAGACACTCCATTCACTTTTAAAATTAATTTCGCGAAAAGAAATTGCATCCACAACCGACGCGTTCACAGTCAAGCGCTGACCCGCTTTGCTACAACGACCTCATTTAAGACAATTTATTAAGATTATTTTTTTTTACTTACAAAAAAAGAGAACACCGCCAATATTCAATACTAGTATAGAAATACTATTAAAAAAGAATCACTTTATATTTGAATAAGAGAACGCAAAATCATAAAATCTGCCCACTTTAAGCTTTTGCCGTCGATGTCATTGGAAAATTAATTTTTATTTACACTGTGAATTGGTTTTCGATATCAATAAACGACATTTCGTTTAAAAAATATTGAATTGTTTGTAGTATATTTTGATATATATATGTATAATTTTTTTATAGCGTTATGCGGTGTTTAACCGCGCTACAATCAGAGCCGGGAAATTAAAATAACTAATTTATTGTAAGTATTTTTGCTAACATCTAGCCTCGTCTAGAAAGTCTAGATACTCGTCTAGTCTCGTCAAGAATATTGCACAGTGTTCTTATATTTGCCATTATTTATTTCAGCCTACGTCTCATTTCCTTACAGAAAAGTTACCTAAAGCATTCGAATTCAAAATTTTAATGTCTATTGTTTACTATTTTACTTAAATAAATAGATTTTATATAGATATAAAGGAAATTCGAGGTATAACAGATCGAACCCATAACCATTGTGTTTTAAAGATTGCGCAACGATGGTGAAAGAAAAAAACAAAATACAATCACACGTCGATAAAAATGTATATGAAGATATACATTTAATGTGATATGAATATAAATGTATTTTAGTTTTTACCAAATTTCATCTATAATCTACATTTTACGTATAAATAGGTAATAATACCGAAAATTTACGATCAACTAACGTTTTTTAACGAAAAAACTTTTCCCTAACTACATCCAAATGGTACTAAGTAAAAAGGGATCAGCAAATTTCATACTCTATTAGTTTCAGAAATATTATATTTAGTGTCAAAATAACAAGCTAATTTATTTCGACTGGCCAATTCTATCTTTTTGTGGGGAAACTGAAATATTATGTTATGGAGAAAAAGTTTTATAATTTCGAGATACTTATTACAAATATATATATTAAATATATTGAGTATGAAAAGTATTACTGAGGTTTAATATAATGTCGATTATAAAAGCGATAATTTGCTTTTTTATCTATACTAATATTATAAAGCGGAATATTTTGTTTGTTTGTTTAAACGCTAAAATCTCTAGATCTACTGGTCCGATTTGCTCATTTTTGGTTTTGTATGTAAGCTACGTTCTTCAAAAGTGCTTTAGGCTATATAACATTATGGTGTAAGTCTTAGTTAGTCTTAAATAACGAAATAATAATAATAAAGAATACTATCCAATTTCTTTAAGCGCATGCAAAAATAGTAAAATATATGTCAGTACATTGTATGGAAGAAATGTCCTTTTTTAATATTTCTAAAAAAAGTCCGCAACACCATATATCTATCTCTTATAAATAAGTCACAATAAGGCTTTTGGTGACAAAAAAAATTAAATTGCAAGGTCACCATATTTCAGCTTTTTTTATTTAAAGATATTGAAACTTACGAGCGAAAATTATTCACTCATCAAGGAAATGTTATGCTTTTATAGCATTTGAACATATACTTTTTGAAAAAATGTAAATTTAAAATAATTTAACGCGACTGGTTCAGGGTTTGATTCCTACTCGAGGAAATTCAATAATGATTAATTTTCTGATTTCTTAAGTCCCCTCTGCCTCCCCGGCCATATGCAGGATACAGGGTGAAGCTATAAAAATATCCCCTACGCGTTACTATTTTTCTCATTTAAAGGTCCAGGGGACGTCTTCGTGGCTCAAATATGCGCAGAGTGCCCACTCCTAGTTTAAGGAACTCCTGTCCCCACTCTGCGTCCAATTTTCGAGTGGATTGTGGGGCAGAATTCAACACCGCAATTTACCTCCGAGATTTCTCCTTATAAGAGCGGAATTATGTAAATAATTTATTTCTCCGAATGGGAATCGACTCGCGACAGTTTGTTTGTGTTTTTGTGTGAGTTTACCAGTTTAGCCCGACGTTCTACTGGGCTACAATAGCCACATAGAAAGATATCTCAACTTAAAACTATCCACGCTTCTATAAATTTCGCTAAACAATTAAAACTTGAACTATACTCGTACGCTACTAACAAAGTAACAAACCGAATTGGACACAATTTGTCCCACTTGGAAACTTTGCCCGGATTCTTGATGAATCCAGGGACTTACATACATCATTACTTGCAATGAAAGTTACTGAGCTACAGTGGTACAAAATTTATGTTTATGAAGTCGGTGGTAAGGAGTTCGATCATAGTCCGTATATAAATATAAGTAGCAATATAGAAATTTGAAACTAATTAATTATTCTCATTCTGGAAAGACAAAGCTTGGCGTGGAGTTCCGCAACGCAATAACCAACCTCTAATTCATACTTAAAATTAAGAACAGAGAAACGTGACACTAGATTCTCTCTTACTTCCCTGCTATTAAATATCCACAAACAAAATCTATTATTATTAAAATAAATACACTTGAGACTAATATATAAAGATAAAAATATATTTGTGAAAATTGCCTAAATCGTTTCGCTTTTCAACGATACGTTCTACAAAAACGTTGCCTTAATAGCTCCCGAGACATCGAATACATTAGCACAGTATTGTGAAAGAAATGTATATTACTTATAATATACTAGCTATTCCTATCCTACCTTGCGTGGGTATTTTAATAAAAAATTTTAATATTTAATTTTTTTATTTGTTTTTATTGGATCAACTTCCACTAAACTATATACAAAAAAATAGACTCACTTATAATTATTGTATCATTATTAAACTTGCCAGTTTTACGTAGATTAGGTGGCAATCTAATTTGGTATCATTGAGCTGGTCTGATGGTGGAACCCGGACTTAAATAGTGGAACTCCTCTTTATACTAGTAAGCTACTCGAGTTAAGGCCCATGTAATTGGAAGTACGTTTTTTTGTTTTCTAAAGTATATATTTTATTTTTGGAGGCAAAAAGGACCAAAATAATCATATTTAATTTCATAATTTTTAGTTACACTTCTTGTGAACTGACGAAAAAACTACTGAAAAAGGTCCGCTTTGCATTATTAAAATTAATTTTAACATTAATATATGTATATTCCTCCGACTACGGATCGAATCTACTATTAATTACTAACAAATATTACATTTAGTATCAAACAACTTGCAGTAATTTCAATGTTTTTTTCAAGTTTTTCAAATATTTTTCCTTTTTTTTTCAAGTTTTTTCTTTCCTACTGTGCCTCGCATATTGCACGGTAGATAAAGAGAAGAGCAAACAGAGTTCTTCCATCTTTGACCTTCATCCGTTCTTTCTTTACACCAAATTCAAGATATTTCAATTGAAGGGCGGAAGGAACTCTACGCCTAGTCTTGTACTACACATTGTCTTGCCAGAGCGGAAAAACATATTATTAAATTTAAGCTGTGACATAAAAACAATATTTCCAACTGTTTGCATATTATACAAGAATGTCTGTCGATTTCCATTTTAATAAACTTAAATTATAAATATATTTTTATAATAACATGTCAAAACAGAATCTTTTCAAACAATAAATTATTCTTAGATATAATAAGTAATGTGTTTTAATTTTTTTTGTTATAGATATGTTTAGATTAGTAATAAAAGAATAATGTATTTCTTGTATTTTTTCATTGTACATTAGATAGCAGCAGATGAACACCTAAGTAATCTGTTCTATATAGTTGAGTAAGTAGAGGAACGTAGTGTTAAGACACATCGTACCCTACTTGCCACCGAACTTTGGACGCATTGCGTGTTGAGTGGCAAAACTCAACACCGCACTTTGCCTCAACACCAAAGCAAAGAAATGTCAATATAAATTTAAATAAATTTTATATTTCCTCAAGTGGATATCGAACCCACAACCAGTCACATTATTAATGTTATTAATATACGAGTATATTATTTATTTATTATTAATATTAATTATTATAATATTATTTTAAATACACACATTGATAAATAAATTAACATCCACACAGATCAAATACGTCATATAAAAATATATCCTGGGCGGGAATCAAACCCAGGATCTATCCCAGGATCAGGACTTAGTTGTAGGAGTCCCATACAATAACGACAAAATATGCCACAAAAACGTATGTAGGTATATTAGCACACGTTTTAATAAGCTTTTTAAAACATTTCCTTTTATAGCTATTGTTATAATAAGTAGCTATCATAAGTTTAGCCCATTTGAAAAACAAATTAATATTTTTTCACACACATTAGGCTAAAAACACATAAAAACGGAGTAAAACGCAAAACGGAGATTTAAACTGCAATCTGCCTCTATTATGAAATGATTAAAATAAGTATAAATAAATTATAATTTTTCCCAATTGGTGCAACGTTAAGTTTCTAACTACTACTATTGTCATATTAATTTCTTTAAAAATAAAAGTAATTACTGTATTATTGCACCAAATGAGTGATTATATATTTATTTCTGAAGACAATCTTCACACATACATATATCCTGTATTCGTAATATAGACTAATAATCTCAGTTATATATTATTCTCCGTTTCCCGTCGACCTTGCGTGTTGAGTATAAGAACTCCAAAACTGCTCTTCGGTAACCCTTGTACAACGCGTACATTACTCTACGTGCAGCTTCACGCTTTATCCCGCATTCGTCCGCATATAGAACCTAGTGTACATTTCATTTTCCCCCTGAAATTAATGCTCATTGCCGTTTATATTAACAGAGCGAGAAAATAAAGACAAATGAAATATAATAATTCCTCCGACTGGGAATCGAACCAACAACTACTATGCATAAAGTCACGCTGTCCCACATAAAGGAGGGAAAAATACATTTTTCGTTCTTATCTTTACACGGAAATTGATATGTAAAAGACAATTAGAGGATTTCCTTACTACTTTTTTATCTAGAAAATATAACTGACAAATAGCACCCTTACAATGTTAGAGTACTTTTTATGCCTACGTTTTATATCTGGTTGTTTAAAAACTAAATCTTAAGTTATCAGGCAGATATTCTATATTGTTGGAATAGAATTAATATTGTAAAGTAAATTTTTTGGTAAAATAAATGCAATTCAAATATTTGTTTCTTTAGTAATTAAAATATGTTTCATATTTTAAATATTTAAAATTTGGAACATTTGGATTTTGGAACAGGGTTAAGAGAAGTCGACATTGTGTTCTAACACTCAAAACGCAATTTCACAGGTATACGTGAAAAGGAAAACAATGGCCATAAAATATAAATATTATAAAACCCCAATATGATAATTGAAAAAACAGTTTTTTCCGTATCCTGAATACTTCAAAAAAATGTGATGAAAATCCTCGCCCAGTGCGCCCCTACTCTTTCTAACTCATCTAAATGCCAAGTTAGATCAGCCAAGTTTGTGTGGACGGATGTTTGTTCCACTGTCAAGCAATCACTTCTTAACGGATTTAAATGAAACTTTGCAGTAATATAGCTCTTACATCAGAATAACACATAAGCTACAATTTATATTAGATCTTTGTTTAATTAAACTTTAACACATTGAGAAGTATAAGCGGGCGAAGCCGCGTTTGGGTTGCTAGTTATTAATAAACACCAACATATTATTCAACATGTCACATAAAACAAAAACTATAGTCTATACCTGGTGAACAAAGCTGCGAAGAACCATGCCAAGGCGCATATGAGGGTCGCCCTTGTCTTCGTGCAGACGTATCCGGCCCTCAGAGGTTCACATATCGCGTAGTACCGTTCGAAACTTATAGCTAGTATTGTGAGGACAGACGCGTGGGCCACTGTCAGTTCTACGAACGGCACTGCTAGACCTGTGGGAGGAAAATGATTCTTTATTCTATTTATTCTTTTATAGATGTCTGTCAATATACTTAGTTATATACATTGACGTAGGAGTAGGGAGGGGAGATGGTTCGTGCCCACCCCAGAAATGTTACTAACAAAAAAAATGTCTTGTTAAGTTAAGCTAAAGTCCAGACTTCCCCAGAAAATAGCTAAATACGGCAATGGTTGTATGTTTAATATTTAATGTTATTATGATTCAGTAGAAAATTTCTGGCTTCATAAGCGATGGTTGTGGGTTTGTTTCCCATTTTATTAATTTCATTTACATATACATTTTATGTGAATTTAGATAGAATCCAATTAAGCCGCCTTTAAGGAAATCACTACTTATTTAAATTTGAAACCACAAACTAAATAACATATATAGAACACAAATAGACTAACTTCGTAATTCATCGTTTTCCTTCTCTTTTATAAAAAAAATAAGGCTAATTATTTTTTCTTTTTCACTTAATTAAGTAAATATACAAACATATATCATAAAATATAGGCTAATACATACAACGAAAAGCTAGTAAGAAATTTAAAAATTTAGGTTTCGTCTTATAACAGCGTGGAAGTGAAAATAATTAATACCACCAAACGGAGATTTAATCCAGAAGTATCGTGACCACAGTCAGACCATGTCCCACAGTGTCACGCTGGCCTGTCAGATATAAGTAATAAAATATATTTTATTTTGAATACTACACGATCTTATACAAATAGACTTAAAATATAATGTAATATAAAATTCTTGCTTTCGTAATAATTTTTCAAGCACTGATATTTAAATACTAATTTATATGGAAATAACTCTTCCTTCTACCAAAAAAGAAATTTAAAACGTAGTAGGTACACCAACCGCTGTAGGTACCTACTACGTAATTTGAACACACAATAAACACATTACTATAAATTAAGCCCGTATTTTGTCACGGCCTTTTAATTATCTATTATTATATAATGTAGGCATGTCCTTCAAACTAATTGTGATATTTTGGCTATTTTTTTCGTTTCGTTTCGATAGCATATTTTGATATTAACAAAGCAGTAGCGTTACTATATATTTTAACAATATAGCTTGTTTTTCCCGACTGCTAAGGAATAGTTATGTTTTTCGCGCGTATCTGGTATGTATGTAATATTCTTTATTACCTCATATCTCCATAACCTCTGAACGGATTTACACAATTGAGGTATCGTTAAATTTGTATTAGCAGTCCAAGTGTTCTTAGATAGGTGAAGTTAAAAAAAAACAATTAACAGTCGGGACCTATAAGTGATTCTTTAATCAATAAAATCTTTACCAGGAACCCCGTATAATTGAAAGAGGTCCCGACTGTTAATCCTAATAAACTATTGAGCTTATATGTATAATGTAGCAAAAAACAATCTCTCCGCAGGTTTACCGTCCCAAAAATATAAAAAACTAAAACTTAAGCCTGAAGCTTACACTTAAGCATACTCATAGCCTAGCCTGCTAATGAAAGTTGAATTTCAGTGTTACCAACTAACTTACAATATTTTTGGTCTTCTCTATTTATTTATTTCAGCTATAAAATATCATATTTTAAGCATATGTAAGCTAAAAAAAGATTATATAAAAACTACGACCATAATAGATGTAGTTAGCACGTAAGGATTATAAAAATATTTTTAGTTTGCTTTGGAAATTATGTCAATATATGTCTTACTCAACTCAAATCTCAAATCAACACGTAACTTACGATATTCAAAAATCTAGATATTCTTATATCAAATATACTTTTGTGTTTTTATCGTGGAATGAGCATGTCGCTGCCACCAGCTCGGAAGGCAGTTCCACTGAGAGGAGCCGACAAGAAACTTAATAGTTGATATTTTCAATATCAATGAAAAAAAGATTCCTTTGCTCTCAAGAATGGGGAAATAATATTCTGAGCCATTTGGGAATGTTTTCTATCCATTAAAGAGAAAAGAGAGAGAGAGTTTGGAAGTTTTTAGTATTGCCATTGTTTACCTGGTTTATTCAGAAAAACTCAGAAGTATGTACCCCCGCTTTTTATGTCCACTCGATAATATATCAAGAATAATTAAAAATAAAATAATAGAGAATATATTATAGAGGCCGGTCGTGGTGCAGCGGCACGAGGTATGACTGCAAAACCAACTGGTTGTGGGTTCGATCCCCACTCGAGGAGATGAAATATTTAAATTTTATATTTCCATTTCTTCGCTCTGGTGTCGAGGTTAAGCGCTGCGTTGAGTTCTGCCAAAGTGGGGAACGGAGTGTCTTAACACTAGGTTCCCTCTGCCTACCCTGCTGTGTGCGGGATACAGCGTGAAGCTAATTTAATTTAATTTAATTTATTTTAAAAATAATTATATAAAAAAATAAACCTTCCACATGGAAAACACCATAAAAAACCATATCTAAGTACAATATATTTCGTTTTCCGCCATATCATGCCCTCAGTCAATAAAATCAGCGGCGGCGGTCTTAGAAAATAATCGTAAACCCTCTTATTACGCGCGCGGATAAATACGAATACAATGTTCATTTTTCACAGCTTGTCAATTTTTTTTTTTTTCCGCAGTACCTACGGGGAAAAGAACTCTAATATATCTTTGTTCCATATCAATAATTTACGTTAGAAATGTAATACTGCGGTGGCTTTTCTTTTTTTATATTATATAAGTTATTCTAAGTAAGATATGTAAAAGATACCTTATATAGATACATGTAAAATTGGTTATTATGGCCTTCGTGGTTCAGTGGCAGCGTTTATGATGATGGCTGTTAGTTCTATTCCAACTCGAGGGAATGAATATATTTTAACATTGTTTAAACTGTCCTTCTCTAGTAAGAAAAAATATAGCGTAGAGTTCCATTCTAAATGCGATATCTCAAATAACATTCTAAAATATATATCGCGAATTGTGCAGAACTTATCAAAGGAAAAAAAGATTGTTTCTTCCACTTACAGTCCTAATAAAAACACATCTGTAAAGCGATCAAACATTGCGCATTTAGTAATTAATACAAAAATATCTGTACAAAGTCAATGGCTTTTTAAAACCTTAAAAAAAATAAGAAAATATATAATCACATTTTCTTATATTTTTATATTTTAGAAAAAAATATGAATTTCTGATAAATATATTATGATTATCGTTATGTTTCCGTTTTCGCATAGTACCTATCAACCTAAGTTTCCGCCCAAATTCAAGGTAACTGATATTGGGAATATTTGATTTTTTCGATGTCTTTATATTTGAAGCAACATGCTAGTCTGGTATTTAAATTTTTAATTAAAATTTACGTTACCTCAAAAATATCACTCATTATCTGTCTTAACTCCCTGTACTAAGTACTCAGCTAATACTGCACAGTAGGCTGTAAAGGGCTTGCCACAGTCTCTTTATAGTTAGAAAGTGTTCTAAACTTGGGTAATCTACTTGTTATTTTATAACTTCTAGCTTCACATCGAGTTCATTTGATACTCTTATCTTAGGCTTTTCGGGTTGTTAATTTTATATATACATATATATACGTATTTAACATATGAGATTATTTTGTGACGAATACTACTAACGTCGTCTCGTTTTTGTTAAGGGAGGAAAAAAATTGTAAAATGATTTTCTTAGCTTCACGCCTTTTCCAGTATAACAGAGAAGCTAGGATCTAGTGCCAAAACACTGTGGTCCCCCCTTTCTGCCTGAATTTAAGACATTTTGTTTTAAGAGGTATTACGAGGAACTCTACGTTACGTCTTTGCTACGTATTGCCAAAGCAAGGTAAAAAAATTAAGTATAATCAGCACAAGCATCAAACCTACAACCTATATACTAACTATATCACGACAGCGCGCAGTAGTAAAAAATTAAGAAAATCAACATAATAACGAAGTTCTTGTTCTTATTAGTTTTATTTTTGTATAAAGTATAAATTTTGAACGCGTTCCAAGTGATGCATAAAGCTGGTAACGTCAGAAGTGTTTGTACTAGACTAGTATGGCACTGTGTATTTTCGTACAAAGGCTAGTGCATTCTCATAGATTATTCTGTAGAAGAGGCAATTATGAAAAATTATCCATCTCTTTCATATAATAAAGTGAAAGTAAAAAATTTAAGTTAAAGGGTGAAGACCAAGTGTCGCAAGGGTGGTAAAGGGAGTGAAACCGGCAAAGCGCAGGGGCGTAGTAGGGGGTAACGCGGCGGTTGTAAGTTCGATCCCCACTCGAGGGAATGAATTATTATTTTTTTAATATTTCCATTTCTGCGCTCTGGCCTCAGTAAGGCCTCGAAAAATTCGGCAAAACGGAGTGTCTTAACACTAGGTTTGCTCTGCCTACTGATTTTTTTAAGAGTAAAGACTAAATCAAAATCAAATAATTAAGTGAAAGTCAAATAATTTTGAACAAAATTGTTATTAATAGACTACTTTTCAGACCTCTGAAGAACCGGAACAAAAATCGCAGCGGTCTTTTTTTTTAATTTTTAGTGACAATGATAACTTTGAAATAGTATAACAACTTCGAAATCTAAGCTTTTACAATAGCTTTATGTTTACTTAGAAATAGGATAAAAAAGACAACACACAACACGCTATGTTTGGAAAATTCGACTGTGCGTCGGGAACGGGTAAGGAATGTCTTAACTCAGTTTACTCTACTGATACAGGTGAAATTAGAAAAAAACGAAAATATTATAACGAAATTTTCTCCGCCTGTTCTAAGAAAAGAAAATATCCCAAAACAATAATAAAAATATATTATTGCGGTTTTTTTAATAAAATTATAACGTCGTTACGACGTACATGTGTATATTATACCTATAAATGTGCTTATTTTTCGATGTCGTAATGTCATTATATTGCTGTGTATTCTCTTGAGCCCAAACTCGAATTTCTTCATTCTCATATTTTAATATTAAAAATAATAAAAAAACGGACAAGCGGGAGTCGGGTACGCCCACTGAGGATTCCGTAAAAAATTGGAGGTCTTGAGCTTTTTCAGAAATTCAGGCAAAATTAACCCTTTCATCCATTTCATTTCATACCTCACTTGAACTAGAGGCTTTAATACCAAATTTTACCCCTTTTTAAGGCTATTATTTTTTAGGATTTAACTACAGTTTCAGAGTACAGTTCCAGATTTTTTAACCTTAAACTACCTGTATATGCTAGTTACTAAATTTAATTATTCAAGGTTAACCAGAAGTACCCTAAAACAGACAGACAGACTGACAAACAGACAGCAAAGTGATCGTATAAGGGTTCCTTTTTTCTTTAAAAGGTACGGAACCCTAAAAGTTACACCTTCATGCAATTTTACGCTTTTCTTGCACATAGAGAAGAGTGTTAAGAGAATTTCTTTACTTAATTTTTTAGTTTTATGTAATCATAGCTTTCCCAATTAAAACGATGGTGTCCATTTATTGTTTCTGTGGTTCAACTTATTTTTTTAAGCGTTGATAAGATAATATTTTGAGGCTCTGTATCAGAATTGGGTAAAGACAATTCGATTGTCTTTAAATGTAACTGTACAAATCTAAAAAGATATATCGATAATATATAATCAATATTTTTTGAGCTCCCAAAGCTACGGTTTCTACGGCATATGTCTTTCGCCTCATCCTACGCACAAATGCTTTCCTGAGTATCCTGAGCTGATCCTCAAGTTTCTGGAGTGACCTTTCCCCAGTATCATCGATACTGCATTCTCGAACGTCAGTCAAAGTCTAACAATATTAAAGTATAGACAAAAACCGGACTTATATGGTTATCAAACTAAAAACCACTGACCCACTGCCACAAACCTTCAACATCAATACTTTATAAAATGAACACTTAAGCCAAGAATAAATTAAAATTACTCTATGACAGTCGAAATCCGAAACGTTTGGCAGAAATTTAATATCAGAGTACGAAAATGAAACAACTGTTCGCTAATAACCGTTCAGGAGTGGCACTGTCCATGCGAAAGGGATATTTGCGTCAAATGAGATGAATATTTGGACTTCACATACTTCAACCAACGTGTTTTATATTTACATGTTAATTATATAATTTCTGACTGTTAAGGGGACGGTTGTTGGTTCAATCCTCATAAGCTTCTAAAGGTTGACAGTTTTCAATTTGAAACACACATTCGTGTAATAAACTCAAATTCAAAGTTAAAGTAAAAACAAATCAAAAGCAAGAATAAAGGTAAAATACTAAAAACAAAGAAAAAACAAAATTAAAAAAAAATGTTAATAGTGAGACTAAGCTCAGACTTTTGATTAAGACCTCGAAAGAACCGGCGCAAGAATCTCAGTGGGACGTTTTTTTTATTCAAGTCAGCATTTTTTTTTCAGCTTCACGCTGTATCCCGCATACAGCAGGGTAGGCAGAAGGAACCTAGTGTTAAGATACTCTGTTCCCCACTTTCCGCCAAGTTCTGAAGGCATTGCGTGGTGTGTGGCGGAACTCAACGCCGCGTTTTGCCTCGACACCTGAGCGAAGAAAAGAAAATATAGATACATGTAAATAAATATTTCATCTCCTCGAGTGGGGATCGAACCCACAACCAGTCGATTTAGAAGCACACTTTGCCCACTTTCCCCTGCGCCCCGACTGGCCTCAGTAATTGATATTTACAATTATGATTATGATGATACAATTGATTTATAATTACAAGTAAAATCACAATACATACATATGAAAAAACAAAATAGACTTACGAAACTGTAAACTTTTGCAATTATTTTAAGTTTATTTCGAAATATAAAGAGACATAGCGCGGCGTGAGTTTCCGCTCCTCAACACGAATGTCTCAAATTCGTAGTAACAAACCTGCATCAACTTGTATTATATGTACATCGGCAGTGCTTCATATTAGCATGTTAATTATATAGAGGCCGTCGTGGAGCAGTGAGACAATATCTGATGCCTGCTACGGTACGTATATAAGTTAAATTATAACTTAAAAAAACAAATAAAGTGTTATAGCATATAAAAATTTATAACGCTTGTAGCTTTCCTGGATAAATCAACTATGAAAAGATTTTTTTTTATTTCAGATCAATAATTCGTGAAGGGCGTTCGACCAAACAATCTTTTTAGATACAGGTAAACACAGTAGACAGAAGGAAGCTGAGAACCGAGTGTCAGACACTCATTCGATTGACTCGTTACTCATTAAACTCACTCGGTCTCGTAAGTTGAGTGGCGGAACTCAACGCCGCGCTTTGTCTCGTTAGCAGCTATCGCACGCTTGTGCCTCTGCACCACAACTTTCTCAAGAAACTATTCGGATTTATAATTATTTTGAATCCTTCTAATATTAAAAATGTGAAAGTTTGTGTGGATGTATGTTCACGCAAAAACTACTGAACGGATTTAGATAAAACTTTATAGAAATAACTAATATACCTTCTACATCAGAATAACATACAGGCAACAATTTATGTAAAGATTTAATTTATCTATCATATAATAATAACATCAAAGCAGGCGAAGCCGCGCTTGAGTTGCTAGGAATAAAATAAAAATACAGTTACTTCCTTTTTTAAAATAAATTTCTATTAGTCTCTAGTTAACAATACACTACTTTCTAGAAGCCTTAATCGAAGGATTTCGATTAAATATTTGCCATTGATTCATTTGACAGACATTTACAATTAGGGACTTCAATAGGGATATTTCTTTGAAATTTGTAGATTTCTTGATTGTTGAAATTTAATATCACGCTAAAAGGTTTATGTAAAACTCTCCCGCGTTATAGGTAAATTATTTATATAGATATTTTTTTACATATTTTTTGCTTATTAAGCTTTCTTGTATTAAGTGCGGCGTTGAGTTCCGCCTCTGTACATGCATTGTTTTAAATTCAAAACGGTAAGTTATAACATTAACTTTCAGCTTAACCTGCTTGCTGTATATGGGACAAGGCGTGAAGTGAAGCTAAAAAATCGCGCCTTATCTGATTCCAATACAAGTAGATTCAGAAAGCTTATTAAAGCTTTTAAGCTTATTAAATCCGTTGGGCGATCATTGTTCATAATTTACATTACGATAAATAAGTTTTCACTTTCCATCCTCCTTTCGAATTCGATTCTTTATGTGTTGATTGGCGGTACTCAACTCAAGTAGAGAAATTAAAGTAATTTATTCATACGAGGTAAAATCGAATCCACTACCATTGCGGTCAGATGCTGTCACTGCGAAGCCTCAATGCGTTATAGTTCGGTGTAAGTATACCTAGAAGCACTCAAGGGTATAACGTACAAGCGTATGAATTTAAGCGCGATGGTCGCGGGTTGGTATCCCACCCGGGGAAATGAACTATGCAATATTTTTATTTCCTCGCTCTGGTAAAAAGGCAAAGAATGGACTTTGATATCCTCTACTCAACAAAAAAGTACACCAAACAGAATTTCGAACACCGTACCATCGCGCTCAATGACAGGTATGTCTTACTAAGCCAATTCAGTGGGCCTTTTCCCTTACGTCACATTCTAACAAATTTTACAGTACAAGTCAATAAAAAAATCATAAAGATGCTCTCGGTTATTCTTCGAAGTATATTTTAATTCTTTTGCAAGGAAAATTTGTTTAAACTTTATAGCATTTAATTAGGTCGTCTTTTACTTAATTTCTTTATAATTTAGTTTTACCAAATTGAACCTTAATCCCTTGTGATAAGAGTGGTATAAAATAATTTGCATTTTATTTGACAATGTAGTCGTATGTATATTAATAAGTGGACTTTAAGGAGCATTGAGTGTGGTCAGGAAATTGGCGGTGGGTACGGCACTTCTGTTACATTAGTATAAAAAACCGGTTACGTGCGAGTCGGGCTGGCTCACCGAGGCTTCCGTACCTTGTTCAGGCTTGTAGATCAACGGGAAGTACAACTTATTATATTTTATCAATTTAAGTTTGCGTTCATATTCACATATTTTATATGATATGAACTCCAAATATAAGTTTGTAATTATTTTTATCCTATGAAATACCTATAAACGTTCACTTTTAGGATTTTTTCCTATATTTGTGTTGTAATTTCTCATTTTTACAGTTACATTTTTTAGAACAACAAAGTGATCCTAAAGGGTTCTATTTTTTCCTTTTGAGGTACAGAACCCTAAAAAACGATATTAAGATATAAAATATTGATATATTATAAATAGTTGTTTGATATTTAAATAATAATTCACAAGAACATCTTTATTTTTCTATAATATGTTGCATTGTAGCGTAGCATAGAACAAAACGACATAAATTCATTTTATATTTTTTGTCAGCTTCACGCTGTATCTCGCATTTAGCAGGATATGCCGAGAGAACTCGGAAACTTAGTGTTAAGACACTCCGTTCTTCATTAATATAACTTTTTTAATAATTTTTGAGACAATGTACAGTAAATTCCAGAGTTCAAAGCGGCGATTTACCTCACCTTATTAAAATACATATAAAATACTTATTTTTAGCTTAACACTGTATCTCGTAGTAGTTAGGCGGAGGCAACCTGGGAACCTAATGTTAAGACATTTCGATCACATTAGGACAATTTCGTGTTGAGTGGCAGAACTCAATGCCGCTCTTTGTACCTCACGAGTGAGGAAATGAAAATATGAAATATTTAAATTCGAAAGTAATATTCAAACCCATTCCCCTGTCGCATTTGCAACCTGTTGCATTTGTCACGACTGGTCTCATTGTTAAATAACTACAGATAATAATTAAGAAAACGAACGGAAAGCCCACTTAACACACAGTGACCAAATCTCAATAAAAATGTTCTTTTTATAAGAAACAATAAACCTTTTAAAAAAAACTCATTGAAATACATAAAAATACTTTGACGTATGTACGAGTATATGAACATTTTAGCATAATATGAATTCCACTTAAAAGAAAGCCGAAATCATAAAAAATTACAATTCTTAATATCCACAATTATTTCACTTAAAATATCCCTTTATTATTGCCATACATTATTATAATACAAAGAAATGACTCGAGTTTAATAATTAGGCATTAAATTCGTACTAAACGGCTTAATTGGTGAAAGAATTCTTTAAACTTTTACTTTATGTTCTTTTAAAAGTTTTAATACTACTTACATATCCATTTTGAATCCGGACAAGGATCAGTGTGATCTTAATGATTTTAATAAAATAATAATATATGGCTTTATATGAAGCTTAAGATACAAATATTTTTACGCCGGTTTCATGGCCCCCTTGTTTGGACACTGTAAAAATGTATAAGATGTATATTTTCGAATGCATTTTTTAAGAATAGCCCTTCATTCTTTAGATTACTAAAGATGGAGTTTTACTGTGTAATTCAATTTAGTTAGGTTTTAGGGTTCTTTAGACAGGTGAGTAGTAGGTTTGATTCTTATAAATGTAAATTATTTATGTTAGGTTAATTATTTACATAGATATTTATCTTTATGATTTTTAACTTTCAAAGACTTGAAAAAATACAATGTAATTTATATAAACAAAATTGATTGAGTGATTGACAAATGACATACAGATTACTAGAGTTAAAATTTGTAATTTGGCATATAAATATTATATTAGGGAGTTTAAGGGAGCGTTAAAAGAGGATTTCTCGAAATTTCTACACGAAGGGAATAAATGGGATTTTTAATTGTAAATTTTTCCTTTTGATTTCCTCGAGTGGAAACCGAACCCTCAACTTGTCCCGTTTATAGCCTAGCGCTCTTTTATCCCTACGCCACACTTATTTCATTTAGCAATTTTCCTTTAATTTTGCGAGAAATTGCGTGTTAATTGGCGAAATTCAACATCATTTCATCCTACCAGAGCGGAGAAAAAAAAAGAAAAATAAGTTATGATTACTCTGGAATCGAATCCACAACCAACTCATTAACTGTTAGACATAGTGCCACGACTGTTTCTTCTTTTAACCTACCTATTTTAATTACAAAAATATTATAGCAGGATTTGAACCTTAATTAAATTCATCGAATATAATATAAATATAATATAAATAACTAAAAAAAAAAACAAAAAAATACAGAACCCCACAAAGTCTTCGATTACTACATAACATTGCCCTTCGACAAAGCGATGTAGTAATCGTATTCTCATTTACGTATATACGTACACGACAAACGAACAACAATCGTTACAGTTCTTAATTGGGAGTAAAGTAGTTTTGTATCAAATTGTTTTCTTCAAGGAATCGTTTTATTGGAATTGCATACTTTTGAAATCATTATATTTAAGGCCTTATGAGTATTTTTTTTTATTTTATAATGGGTTTTAAATTTTTGAAGCTGTCGTGGCGCAGCGCTACAGCGTCTGGTTGTAAGCGTGATGGTTGTGAGTTCGATTTCTGTGTGGTATGATGTGGACTTTTTGATCGGCTTCTGTTTGCAGGCTATTCCCACTCTGGTAATGAGGTAAAAGGCACCATTAAGTGGAAAGTGGAGAAAGGAATTGTCTTAATGGGAATGGAGTGTCTTAACAATAGAATCCTCGATTCCCTTTGCCCACCCTGCTATGTGTCAGATACAGCTTGAAGCAAAAATATAAGTATACATTTTATAACATATATGTATGAAATACGAGTATCAAATGTTTATAACATAACAAATATGATCTTACTTCACAAAACTGAAAATAAAGCACTCTCTTTCCTTATATAAGAAAAATATAGCTTATATAAGAAAAAGAGAACAAAATCATGAATATTCATGATGAAATACA
Organism: Heliconius erato x Heliconius himera; assembly: GCA_013421005.1. NCBI lineage: Eukaryota > Metazoa > Arthropoda > Insecta > Lepidoptera > Nymphalidae > Heliconius > Heliconius erato x Heliconius himera. The sequence goes on along the minus strand of JAATLQ010038505.1, from coordinate 50,727 downwards.
CTGATCATTTAGTTTTTAATTTTTTTTTACTGTTAACTTTTACAAAATCGAACCCACTATCCTTTCTGCAATAAAATCACAAATAAACATACAAAAATTCATTTGTCAATAAATATTCTACACGCAGAAGCATCACATAAATATAACTTGTAAATAAGAGATGCTTCCAACAAATATATTAATTAACACTCAACTCACGTAAACCAAAGGCTTGTGAATTATTAGAAATATGTAGACATAATTATGTAGGACGTCGTGGCACAGTGGCAGTGTGATTGTTAACACGATTGTAGGTTCGATTTCCATTCGGAGGAATGAATATTTTAATTTCCTCGCTCTAACAAGGCAAAGTTGAGTTGCGCCACTCATCGGCAACACGCAATGCCTCGAGAATTCAGCGGGAAGTTAGGAACGGAGTGTCTTAGCATTAGGTTCCCTCCGCCAACCGCTATACGTAGGAAACGGTGTGAAGCGAAATACCACAAAATATAGACATATACATATACAAAACATATGTACATATGTCTAGATTTATAAAAATAACTAAGAAATTGAATATAAATTGTCAATAAGTAAAATATTCGCGATCTCCGTCATAAATTAAAATGAAGTTGAGTGCATAATACGTCAATAACCCGCACGTACTTTTGTCCTTCAAAACTTTTATATATTATTTTAGAGCCTCTAATCTGGTGTTTTATAGACTTGTATATTTCAAAATAGAGTTTTTTTATTTCTTCATATTATTTTTTATGTGAACAATTCACCCACCATTCCTGATTAAAAGGAGTTATTTAAAGTAAGACTGAGTTCTCCTCATTTTACCTACTTTTAGTATAATTGCTATCTAGGTGACAGATCCCAAAGGTTTTTCGATCAGCGAATCTCAACAGTTGAAGACACAAAATCTGCGATTCTAATATAAAAGTACGAAAATTTATAAAATTAAAAATCGTAACAGAATAATAGCCTGTACATTTAACGCTATATAACTTTATATTTACCAAAAAATATCATTCAGATAAACAGAGTACCCAGAATGCAATAGTTTTTACTTAACTTCTCTCTATTCTATAAATTTTCAAAATAAGTTCATATATTGAAAATATACTTACATAATTCCTTTCCAAGCACCCACGTCTCAGGCTTAGAGTTGACCTCGACCAGCACCGTCGGCGTACACACCAGTAACACCATAAGATCAGCTATACTCAAGTTCACAAGGAAAATATTCGTAGAATTCCTCATGTCTTTAGTCTTCAAGATTACTATCGGCACCATCACATTACCGATCACACCTAAACACATTATAACTATACAAAAAGTCATTGAAGTCGCCTTTATGTAATATGGTATTTCGGCGTACTCTGTATAATTGTTCGACATTTCAAACGTTGAATTAGACATCGATGTATTAAAAGTATCATTATTGAAGTCGAATTTTTCAAGAAAATCCTCCGGATCGCGGTTTGTTGTAGCATTTTTGTATGTATTTGTATTATAATTGATGGGCAAATGGGTTGTGTGAGTGAAATTGGCGATCGAAATCATGTGCGTTCGAAAAATTTGGTTGACATGTGATCTTCACATTTTTTCTTTCAGATTTTCCTTCCGATTTTTCGCTTGTTGACGCCAAAATTCCGCTTCGTGACCTGAAACAATGTTAGGCAATTAGTCCACTTCGTTCCAACGTGAGTGCTTTGGACGAAGAATAATTGGATTGGTGTAAACGTTTTTATTCTCGAATACACTTTGTTTGGTATATAATTGTAGAAATTTGTTGTTTTTATGTTAATCTTATACTTTAATTATGTCTTCAAAGTAAAATAATTATTTATTGTATTTTAAGCTATAATTGGGCAACCTTTGATAATTGATAATAGATTTAAATTGAATGAATTATTTTTCTTTTAAATACATTTTTATGGATATATAACAGTATATCTATATAAAAATCCAAGATAGTCTTATCATAGCGTAGGAGGTCGGCGTGTAACAGTATATACTTTTGAATTCTGTTATAACTTAGTATATGTTATCATAAGGCCGCCATGGCGTAGTGGCAACCGTTTGACTGTAAACGTGTCAGGTTATGGGTTCGATTTCCACTCTAAAAAATGAAATATTTCATATCTTCATTTCTTCGCTCTGGTGTCGAGGCAAAGTGCGGCCTCGAATATCCACATATGTAAAGTAAAAATAAATAAACTTTTAGACGTAAAATAGAAATGAAATTCAGAATCACTCGATCACAAGAAGTACCTGTATCTATACTACTGTAAAAGTATCACCAATCTCTTGCCCAGATCAATGACACGACGCGACGCCTATACTATAACATAAACATGTCAGATTGACCCTCGCCTTACAAAGTTTTATAAATTTTGTCAATATTTGCAAAATCTATCCACTCTAAGGCAATACCTCAGTGATTTATAGTGGTTGGCTGACTTATTCTTAAGGATCTATTCACACTATAGGGACACTCGCAGTCGGATATAAATCTCATCACATTCACGTTTTTGTCCAGACTCTCACAGATCTCCTGTCCTTCTCTTGTCAGTTTACATATGTAAAATATAATTTCCTTTTTTGAAAGGCAAAGATATGTATGGATAGAGGCCGATCGTGGCGCAAGTTCGATTGCCATACGTGGGAATGAATTGTTTCAGTCACTAAATTGTCATTTTATTAGCTTCACGCTTTGTCAATTCGAACTTCAAACTATCATCAGCATCATGTTTTTCGCGGGATTCATATTCTCTATATACTCTAAGTAAGGTTGTACATCAAGCTGGTCTGATGATGGAATTGAAAAATGGCGGATGGAACCTTGCACTGCCTATTAGTAAATTACATTCGTATTTTTAGTATGTTGTGCTGAAAAAAGTATGTATTATTTTTTTTAAACTATTATAAATTATAATGTAACTTTCCTACAGTATCATCGATACTATGTTATTGAAAATGAACTGATTTCTCCTTTCATTTACGTCTTGCATATCATGTTAGCGCAATGATATCGATATGAATAAACCTATTGTTTTTAATATACAAAAAAAAAACGATCTGAGATCTGCCCTATAGTGTGGAGCGAGCCTAAAAGGTATCACAGCAAAACCTATCGGTAACTCAAATTAATGTTTGTACTTTATCTGTTTAAGAACAACTTTCTTTTTATAAATGTTTCTATTTAATGTAATATGGTTTTTAGGTTATAAATTTTATAAATATCGTCTCTACTGTATCTCTTCGGACATTTTTTATTGTGTAGGTAAAAAATTAATGTTTTGTAAGCCCTTGAAGTTGTTATTGTATTTAAAATGGCATGTAAAAGTATTCTATTTATATAGCTTTTATTACTTCTGGCATTTTGTAAGGCAGAGGGCACTATGCATAGTTAAGTTAGCCGCTTCTTTTATCTAAGAAATGGTTTAATGAAAATATTTTTTCTACATATATTAATGTTATATCATATATCTGAAACTTTTGAGACCAGTCTCAGGGGCACATGCGTGCATTTGTAAACGCGACAGGTTGTGAGTTGGATACTTTAGGAAATGAAATATTTCCATGTCTTAATTTCAACTGAACATTTTAACATTTATTTCCGAATTCTTTAGCATATGTAGAATTAATAGTGACTTTTGATATTTTATTTGTAATGTTGTATCACCAAAATTTCTCTAACTCTACCAAAGTGGTGTACAGTACGATTTGCATAAAAAAAGATAAATTAAGAAAGAGTACAATTCCTCTAGATATACGTATATTTTTGTCCGTATAGAAAAATTAAATAAGAAAATTATTGAGAAATGTATAAAAATTAAAAACATAGCGGGAATCGAACCTATAATAGTTTTATTTACACATCGTAATCGTAAGTATTCATGAAAGTGGGTCATTTTGTGAGTCTCCATATGAATTTAGGCATAGCTATTGTGTCCCTTCGATAATATTATGTGCGTGTTTATGATATGTTGTACAGATAGTACGAAGCGAATGGAAATGGTGGCATTTGGGATATATTGAATAACTTGTATTTGACTATAGTAGAAATTAAATGTTGTATATTTTTTTTATTTATATTTGGTCTAATAGTTTTTTTATAGCTTCACGTTGTATCCTGCACATAGCAAGGCTGGCCGAGGGAACCTGAAATCCTAATCTGAAAGCACTCTAGCGCCATTATACAATTTTCTTTCGTTCTTCTCTTTCCGCTGTATTTAAATTAACACCTTAATAGCATTAAAAATTATGCTTAAAAAGATCTGTATCCTCAAATCCTTCTGAAATAAATGGAAAATGGGAAATAATGCGATTACAGCAAGGTAATAATTTAAAACATAATTTCAGTAAAATATGGGCAGATATTAACTTTTGCTTTGCTGACATTACTGACCTAAGAAGGGAAGAGCCGCATCCCCGCTGCGGCTAGGGAAAATAATAAAATCAATTTATTACATTGTCAAAGTGACGAAGCGAGTGTGATGGATACACTTTTGTTTACTGTTTCCATAGTTACTTAGTTAATTGTTGACAGCGATGTTTTTTTATTAGACCCATAAAAATAATAATTTTAAGCTTTCGATTATTCTTGGTAGAAGTTAAAATTAATTCAAAATCTTTATATATTAAAAAACACACCTAGTGGTTTAAAGCCAGATATTATGAGATAAATATATTTTTCCTTTCAGCTTCACGCCTTATCCCTCGTACACCTAACACTTTCTTGTTTTCTACACGAATTCGAATCCTTGCGTCTTGAGTCGTGAAGCTCAATACTGCACTTTCATCTCACTAGATTAAAAATGAAAATAATTCATTGCCCTGAGTTGGGAACCTACTACTAACGCGTTTACGTCTGTCCCATTGCGCCACGATAGTCTAAATGAATTTCTTAATCTCCATTAAATTAACAAATTGAAGAACTGATTAAAATCTAAAAGGAAACTTTAAACTATGACACTTTTCTATAAACCACAACGACTAACAAACACTAATTCAAATAATTCAGTAGTAAAATCTAAATTGCAATATAAATTTAGTCAAATATAATCGAGAATGCGGGTTCAAGGCTCTCTCGATTACATTCAGAATAACTGTTGACAGAAGTCTCATAGCTGAGTAAATGTGAAATAAACATGAAAATTTTTACACTGCCGGCCATTTTAATTGGACATTAGGCTATTTTTATTGTTTTTTTTTACTATTATCATTTGGCATAATATGAAATAATTGTAAATGATGACTAATCTCGCGTGGCTGTAGCTACGTTCACAAAGTACATTTTTTATGTTTTTAGTAAGCACAGAGTATTGCCAAATGACTTTATCTCGTCTTTATATAACAATTCTGCAGAATACGAATTGGCAAAACATAACACGTCGAATATTTAAAGTGAACCTAAATAATGTTACCATAGATACGTATTTTCTTCCTAAGATGTACATATGTCCTCCACATTTCTTTTCACATAATGTCATTTTTACAATAATTCTAAGCAGTAGCAATATATTTAATGACAGATTTTCTCTGTTTTGACGATTTTTCACCCTCCTCTTTTACCTTTCTATTCCTCTCTTCTAAATAAAAACTATCTTGTATAGTAGAGTATCTTGTAAAAAAGGCCATGGTCATATACAATTTACTCAGCATGCAGGGTGGACAGAGCGAGCTTAGTGTTACGGACACTCCGTTCCCCATTTTTTACTGAATTCTCGAGGCATTGCGTGTTGAGCGGCGGAACTTAACGCTGCGCTGTGCCAGAGCAGAGTGACCAGAGCGAAGAAATGAAAATAATCAAAATATTTCATTTTCGGAATCGAACCTACGACCGGTCGCGAGCACCGTCACATGCTTGTTCATTTAGGAAACAATAGAGTAACCCGTATACCAATAGGCTTAAAGACGTTTTATAAAACGTTGCCATAATAGCACTTTTAATCCACCCCTTGGGAAGCTCATCCTTAATTAATTTAAAATCTAATCTAGATTCATTCAAAGGTTCCCTCAAAGTTCACTGTCCCACTTTACCTTTCATTTAAAATAGATTTAGATGTGATGTGTTTAGTTTATAATTGAAAACGTTAGAGTATGTTATACGACACAGAAACACGAGTAGTTCAGAGTTTTGTAATTTATTATACTTTTATTATAATTTATAATAAAAAAACTACAAACTATAATATTATTCGCAAAAATTTTATTCTAATATACATTTTTTTATGGGTATGGGAAAAGTAACCATTTTTGAAAGTCTAAAAGCGCAAGAGGCAATGGTATCTCACACTTACAAAAAAAAATATAAATGTATAATAGATTACCTAAAAGATTTATTAAATGTATTAAGTTTCTTAAAGTGGTTGTATTGTCATGTTGATAGATTAAATGTGAAATAGAATTCCACTATCCAATAAGCAGTATCTCAATAGATATTGAAAGTGTAAAACAAGAGTTAAATATCTGTACTAGACTATTTTTGTTTACGCCATAAGATCCTGTAAAAGACAGCGACACATGGTCCGCAGCTTTATTGATATCACTAAGACATGTATGTAGGTACTAGCAACTTACACATTTGCTAAACTCGGCCTTAATTTCATTGATAAATATTGCAATGTTGTACATGTAGTGTTTCAGAAAAGCTTACGAATATATGATTTTTGCTTCTCTTGTAACAACAATAATTATTAAAATTTTTAAAATAAAATAGATATAATCAATAATCCCAAGCAGTGTAGTTATTAGTCGAATGCATTAACCGCGTCAGTTTTACTTTAAAGATAACCATTTCGACAAATTAATTATTTTAACATAAAAATATTAACAAATAACACTTTTTACTGAATATATCGAAATGAGCCGCCAATTGCATACTAATTAAAAAATATATTTCAAAAATTATAAATAATGTATTATTAAAAACTTTACGAAAGTACAAAATAGACTTAAAGAAAAGTGTAGTTTTAGGTAAAAACATTACATAATAAGAATATCTAGAAAAAGTGGGAAATAAAAGTTAAACAATAAAATGTTTATAATTAAAACGAATGAAATAAAACAAATGGATGGTATTTGAAAGAATCCAGATTAGATTTAAATTTAATTAAGAACTCGTGATTTCACTCGGAATGGTCCGATGCGCTGTAATTAGGTTACATTCTGTGGCACGCTTTTGATATTTCTCACTTAACATCTGGTGTACAAATATAATTGTTTTGTATTAATTTTCAGATTTTCTCTTGATTTTTTTTATTTTCTTTTTCCTGACCGATTATATTTAGTGAATAGTGGTGTATGTATTCCAAGTGATGCGGGTTCAAGTCCAACTGAATATTTTTTTTATAAGTGTTCTAAAAATATTTTTCTATTGTGGTTATTCCTTAATGTGAAACAATTCGTTTCATAAACTTAACCTTTCTTTTTATGTTTTGATGTTGTATATTTTTGTAAGACATTACTTCTGTTTATCTTTTAAGTACCTATATTAAAAACTTATATAGGAAAGAGAAATACCAAGATAACACTGCATCTTGTATTATATAGTAATATGTCATGTAATAATGTGTTTATAAAAAAAATACTAAAAAAGAAAGAATAAAGAAAAAAAAGGTTATATCTTTGTAGCCAAAAAAATATATCATTTAAGATACTACAAAAATATATCATGTAAGATACTACAGAATAAAATCCTGCTAGTTTAATTACTAAACTTTGTAATTAAATAAATGTTATTCAAATAAATCAATCAATGTTATTTATAGGCGTCCAGTAACAATACACAAAAGTATACTCTTGATGGGGAATAACCGTAAAATTTGTTATATTGCTGCTCCTTGTTTATTGGCGGAATAAATATTATTTTTATACCTATCATAACAGTGGCTTATCAATAGGCATTGTTAGTCGCCATGACTTAGTGGTAAGTCTAAATAGACCGATTTTATTTAACAAATAGATAATAGGTTCTATTATTTAAATGTTTAATACTTAAATAATATCACACATATTTATTGAAAACGTTAACTTAACGCGGCGTTGAGTTTCGCAACACGCAATGCCTCCAGATTTTGGCGGAAAGTGGGGAACGGAGTGTCTTAACCCTAGAACACTACTTCCCTCTGTCCCGGCTGTGTGCGGGATACAGCGTGAAGCTGATTTAATTTTTATAATTAATGAAAGAAAGACAATCTTTAAAAATGTATTATATTGTTCTATGATAAGGGAAATAAAAAATACATATCCTTTTTTCCCGTTTTCATTTTTTATATGGAGCATAATAATATTAACCAAATATATTATTTAGATTTTTTTTCTGATAGATGATTATTACTTATATATTACACAGTATTATTTTGGGTTCAAATTCAATTTGAACAGTAATAATAATTGAATTGTAATTATTTTGTCCGGATTTGTAACATAAATTTTTGCATTTTAGTTCCAGTATCAGATTGCATCAAAGAAGATTAAAGCTATATCTCTTTCTTCTCTCCAAATAAAACATCGAAATGTTAAGATATACAAAATATAAATCGTTTATTTTGAATTTTTCTAGTAAAATATAAAAAAAAAGTATCGTTCACCTAATAATGTCCGTGAGTGTACGGCGCCTACACAGTAACTCACTTAGCGCGACTGTTAACAAGCTCTTAGACGAAATCAATATTACGATTCCATTCCGTTACTATTTAGTTTTGGATTCAGGTTAAATTTACTCATTTCTTATGAAAATAAATAAAATAACGTTTATTTAGTAGAGAAGGTAAAAATATTATTCTTTTGCAAAAATTACTAATGAATACAATCCGTATTTATTAAAGAAAAGAATTCTTATCATAATTATTTATGAAAATTGTTATTTCAATCTCCTATATCTTCATTTTAAATAAATACTCATACATCATTAAATATTTTGGGAATTAGAAGTTACCAGAGCGAAGAAATAAAAATATTAAATATTTAAGTTGCTTTACAACTGGCCTCATATAATCAGAAGTCGTCTAGCATTTATATATATATGATCGGATGAGGTAAATCTAGCCTTGTTCAAATTAATTTCTATGATTTCAAGATTTATTTATGTATCTACCTTTATTTTAAAATTTTACAAAGACTTTGTAGACAGAGGATTTTTCCAACAAAAAATCATTGTTTTATATTTAATTAACAAAGGGCGATTAAGGCCGTTGTGGTGCAGATGCACAAGGGTATGACTGTAACGCGACGCGATTGTGGGTTCGAACCCCACACGAGAGAATGAATTATTATTTAATAATATTTTCATTACTTCGCTCTGGCACCAAGGCAAGTCGCCCGCCCGGCGTTGAGTTCCGCCACACAACACGCAATGCCACAAAAAAATCGGTGGACAATGAGGAAGGGAGTGTCTTAAAACTAGGTTCCCTCTTCGCACACAGCAGGGACGGACTGTGCGGGACAGCATAAAGTTGAAAAAAAAGTCAAAGACTATAAATGATCATATTTAACTAAAATAAAATATGACAGATAATGAAAGGAAAGATACAAAAAAACTATTAAAAGTGGCTCAAAAGTTGAAATGGAGACATGACTTTCCTTGACTGTCACGTCATCTTGTCACTCCACTGGACATTTGGCGGGTTAAATTATAAAAGTTATTACGGGGTTACATTTGTTCATTCATTTGGTGGTACATTTCACTCCGGGCATACCTACTTGTATCTAGGAATTACATTCAATTAACACAAAACTTCTTGATTGTACGAATAATTTGAATATTTTTGTTGTGATATTGTGTTGAAAATATTTAAATACTTTCTATGTACAGTATACAGCGTAGAGCTACAATACAATTTGCATATTAATGTTAAATATGCCAAGAGTAATTTGAAAATAACTTTGAAAAATTCAATAATATAATTGAGGCCCTCATGGCGCAGTGGAAATTCCTCTGACTGAAAAGAGAGCGGTTGTGATTTTTAATTCCACTCGGATGAATATATTTTCATTTTCTTATGATGGAAATGCGAACTACAGTGTTGAGTTCCGCCACATAACACGCAGTCTAAAATTCAGGTGGAAAGCGGTAAGCGACTCCATTTACCACTTTTTGCCAAATACAAAAAATGGTTAAAAGAATCGTTTACTATTTAAATTAATATTAAATGAATAATATAATTCATACTATTGTAAATTAAAATATTAAGTAGTCCGATTTAATATATTGTAACTTAAAGCTCATTAAAATGTATAATGCGTTTAACTAGAGCGGATTTATAAGAGCGATCAGTGGCATTTTGCACGCTTCATTTTTTCGTTGTATATTTCAAATTTTGTACTGTTATAAAAAGTGGCACTACGGTTATATAATATGTAATAAGAATTACTATGCCTAAATATAACATTGTGTATTGTTTTAATATTAAAATAACAAAAATGTAAGTAAATAAAATCGATACGTCGATCTGTTTATGTTTCAAAGGTTATGACAATACAATGACATAATATTGTAAAATTAGATATTCTAAGAACAAAAATTACTACTATTACTACAACTAGTGCTAGTCAAATTAAAAATTTTGAAATAACTAAGTATTTAAAAAAATCTACTGGTTGCATAATAATTCTTAGCAAGTTTTCTTTATTTAACTTCATATTTGGAATTTTTTTTGATACCTTGGCGTTAATATATTTCTCAATATTGTTTTCGTGATATTTTGCTGATATGGTGCCGTTATAACGAGATGGCTACGAATTCGAATCTCGAGGTAGGTACTGTCAGTTCTCCTTTCAGAACCATAAAATACCATGATTTTATCACAGAATTAGGAATATAAAAACAACCGGTCAAGTGCGAGTCAGGCTCAACCACCAAGAATTTCGTACCAATTTCAGGATTGCAGTTGACAAACTTAAGCTTACGGGCATGAACGAGCTACACATATAGGTTTATAATAGTTTCTGTCAGTAATATGAATATAAATTTAAATTTTTCGTAATTTTTTTTTAATTTATTTATTTACTTTTACTTCATGCTAAATTTAAAATTGTAAGTCTACAGGAAATATCCTAGGGTTTAATTACGAGGTGTTGTAAAAAATTGACAAACATAAATTTGCATAGCTAAATTAAGTAAGCAAAATGAACTACAAATATAAATTTGTAACTATAAATTTCCAAAGAACTGTAGTTTTGAATATTTAATATTAATATCAGTTCGTTCGAACAACAAGCTGACTGGAGAGTTCCGTTTTTTCCTTTTATGGTACTGAACCCTAAAAAGTGACTTCTGCTTACGAAGAAAATGAAAAATTATAGATGTCATTAACCCTCTTCATTAATAAATTATAACCGTAGTTTAAAACTAACAGCCAAGTCATTTACGAGCCGATAACACTTTGATAGATGTCTTGGCACCGAAACGTATTAGTTAGAATGAGTGAGTGATAATTGTTGCCTATAGTAAATTCACTTGTCATATCCTTTGATGGGATGATTTTGACTATTTCGTTTTAACTTATTTATTTCTAGAAAATATGTATTGTGGAATTGTATTTTTTAATCCTTTAAATTTTTTTTAGCATAATAGTAAGAAAATGTAATACAATAGATTCACGTTTTTTCGGTAGGTAGAGAAAACCCAGTGTCCTTAACATACTTTTATTAGGTCGAGTTGTAATAAACTATGTACAATATTATGGCACCAACGAGATGGTGTGATGATGACGCCAGGATTTGAATATTGAAACTCTTCAGAAGTTACTAGTAAATCATTCGAGTTCCGAATATATTCGATAGCACCTATATCACTTGGGACCACCAAACGTGTTTATTATTTTTTTAAGCTATATATTTTTAAACTAAAACATTAATAAGTTTAATTTTCGTATCAAATAATTTAATTTGATTTTTTTCAGCTTCACGCTGCATCCCGTATGCAAAGGGAACCCACTTACATACTATACTCACTACAAATTGCGTATTGAGCAGCGTTTATACAGCCAGACGCTATGCCGCTATACCAATCCGGACCACAATAATTAATACACCAAAACGAATTCTTCAAATGTTGGCATAAAACACACGCGTCATTCCCAAATATTTGACCTTTAGCAAATTTAAATATGTATCTTGGACTAAAGCTGGACACCCACAGATGTAAACAACCTGTGTGACATTAGTTATTTCTGTTCCACACACCATTACGCGTCCTAATCTTAACTAATAACCAACTGTCCACTTGTCGTCTGTGAGACATCTCGACCGATTTTCATTTCCTCAATTTTTTTTCTGTTGAATATATTTTTATTTATATCTATATTGTATTTCGCACAATCTGTTATTTTTGAGTTTGAATTTCAGTTGTCGATCTCGTTTTTTTTTTACTTTTCGGGTAGCCATATTATTTGTCTAGAAATATCTACTAAGTTTTACATTTATTCTAATATTATAAAGAGGAGTTGTTTGTGTCTACCAACTAATCTCAGGAACTGCTGTTCAAATTGAGTTTTGTTTTTCGTTTTAAATAGTCCTTTTATTGTCAATATAGGCTATATTATACAACGTTAATCTCTGCACATGCGGTCGGAGCCACCTCGGGAACTTACAACGCGTCATACTTCAGTTACTTCCGGTTAACCACGCGGGCGAAGCCGCATGTAAAAGCTATTGTTATATGTTTTTTTTTTGTTTCCGTTCGTTTTCAATAGAAAAAAACACAGTACGACAATACGACAGTAGTTCCTTGTACGCGATAGTCTTCATTTCGTTTTTCTCCAGCTTACAAATCACTTGCACAAAAACAAAATTTATTTATATAAATGAAAGATGTGAGCGATACCGTTAGTACATAAATCATATTTTCGAGGTTAATTTCCATTTAAGAAAATATTTATTTAGTGCTGAAAAACTTGATGAATATGAGTTCCGTCACAAAACGGGTAATATTTCTTTAAGTGGTAAACAAAATGACGACTTTCATTTCCCCCTGAATACATTGCGAAATACCTTAGAACAATTTTCTTTTTCATTCGTAGTAAAAAACGTATGTCAACAAAATCCAAGATACTGAATTGGAGACACCTGTATTAATTGAATTATCATGGAACTGGGCAGTTATATGTACCTCAGGCTTAATAACATGGTAGCATCGATCTGTTCTGATGAAGAAGCCTGGACTTAAATAGTGGAATCCTTCATTGGTTATTAATACATCCATCTTTTTTGTACTTTTTAGATTGTACGATAACATCATGTCTATTTTTTAAATTTCTTTTTCGAAAGAATGAATAATTGAATATTTTCATTTCCACGCTTTGGTAAAACGACAAAGGGCGGCGTTCAGTTGTATTCAGTCAGGCAATGCAACGCATGTATTTCCGCCAAATTCTGAAGGTATTGCATGTTGACTGGCGGATTTTAACGCCGGACTTTGTCTCGTTACCATACCGAAGAAATGAAAATATTAAATATTTCCTTTTCTCAATTGGGAATTGAAAGCGCAACTTGTCACGTTTCTGTAAACGCAAACTTGTGCTCCTACGCCAAGATCTTAATTAATATATTTTTTTATTATAAGTACGTATTACGTACTAAAATACGTATTAAAATAGCTTTAACTATTTTTACTTTTAAAAATAAAGATAGTGATCACATCCTTTGTTTTTTATCAAAATTACAGCAAAATCATCAGTAGAGGCCATTTTGATTATCTCCCCTAACATCTGATATAAATCTGTCTAACAAACATCCGATACATCAAAAGCATCACTTTCTCGTAGATTTATAAGAATTATGACAAAGTCCCTTGTTTTATTGAAATCAATCAAATTATATACTGTAAATTATAATATACTAGCTGCTTTTAAAACTTCGCGGAAATTTTTGTGTTGTCTTTTCAGATTCAATAATAATGTTTTATTATTGGTGAAATATAGTAGACGTGGACTTAAATAAAAAAACACAAATATTTTTTATTTTTGGAGATTTTCATAAAATAAAATAAATCAGCTTCACGCAGTATCCCGTACACAGCAGGGTAGGCAGAGGGAACCTAGTGTTAAGACACTCCATTCCCCACATACCGCCAAATTTGGGAGGTATTGCGTGTTGAGTGGCGGAACTCAACGCCGCTCTTTGCCTCGACACCTTCCTTAATCAGGATTCGAATATATTATATATGTATATGTATAACATCCACAGTTGTTACGCAATTTTCAATAACATCCATTCAGTTATCTTATTTACGTTTCTTATATCACAATTTTAAGAAGAACCCACTAAAAATTGCGAATTTAAAATCCAATAATACCTACATACATTCCAATACATATCTCACAAGCAAAGTCACGGCCATACATTGTCTTAAATAATAATAATGATATGATTCATAAAAAAGGCCATAATAAAAATGTTTTTTTCTGTTTAAGTAGTGTATGACAGGTTGGCATCGAGCCAAGTGTTTGATGTCCAACAAATCTAGGCGAGCACCAGTATTAGTTGTCAAACGTCGTCTTTCGTGGAAGCCCATTTCATTCAATTCTACTGTATAAATTAAATTATTATTTTTTTTAAAGTTTTAGTTGCTAATTAAGAATTTAAAATCTAAATACAATATGAGGCCAATGTTGGAAATTCTACCTTTTTCATATGTCTTTTAATTTCTCCATACAAATCAAATCAGTAAGTATTTTAAATAAATACACAATCGAAATGTTAGTCGAATAATTGTAAATTTTTTTCGTTTTTATTCCGTATATAGCAGAATAGATAGAGATTTGGATTTGGATAGAGACACTCTGTGTCTTTATGAAGGATCTCTAACTCGGTTTACCGTCCAAATTGAAAAATATTGAGTCTTGAGCGGCGGAACTGAACGCCAAACTTTGCTCCGCAGCAAACTAAATTATTTTTTTATTACAAATTTTATTACAAATTTTATACTTTTCACAAAAAAAGTAATGTGCTTCTAAAATTAAAAAGTTTCTAACCCACCACGCCGATATCCTTTACACTGATACGGACACTGTTAGTGCATTTGGCAATTGTTCGAAACAGCATGTGGCAGGTTGAAGACAAGCGGCGATACTTAGACAGGAGGCATGTACCTATAGCTATAGATTGGCTATAAATTATAGTACGGTAGACGAGTCGTGGCCGTCATGAAGTTAGGTTTTTTGAAATTTTGCACGATATACACTAGGGAAGTAAATGAACAAAATAAAAAGATCCAAAAATCTGATCTGCGTAGCCTTTTCTACAACTTACTTTGGAGAGGCCATGATTCATCGACCACACGTATATACGGTATATTTTTAAGATAGCAATACTAAGCTGACAGTGTCTGACTGTAAACGCAATAGTTGTGGGTTCAAATTCAGGGAAATAATTACATTTTGTTTTCATTTTCCCACCGGTAGATGAGGCGCTGCGTTGAGTTCCGCCACCCCGCCGCGACGTGTAAAAAAGTCGACGGAAATTGGGTAACGAATTGTCTAAGTTCCCGCTACCTACGTTGCTAAAGGGAAAAGGCGTGAAGAAGTTTTTTTGTTTTTAATTTATAAAATGTTATATTTGCAAATTGATTTAATTTTTTTTTCTTTAAATATATATTATATATTATACTTCAACATACACTTTGTTCCGCTAAGTTATTAATAGCATTGATTTATTTGTGAGTAGGCGTGACACTTAACTCGTAACGGACGTCTTCTTACTTTTGGCAGCTAATTTAAGAAAATGAAATATAAAACCGAAATAAATAAGTCCTATTTTTATTACTAAATATATGGCCAGAAATCGTATCGCATAGTTCGACAGAACATTTTACAAAAAAAAATATCGAGAGAGATTGAAATAGTTCTATTATTGTCACTATCAAAAATTTTATATAAATGTATATTGTGTTACTGTTACGACGCTCTGGTATCAGGTTCTCGTCCAAGACAACTCATCACCATAAAGCAACACGCAGGAGACGAAAAAAGAAGAAAAACATGCAGCGTTGACTTCCGCTACCAAAAACGCAATAGCTTGAAAAATAGACGAAAAGTGGAGAGCGGATTGTTATAACTCTAGGTTCCCTTTGCCTATATTACTAAATGCAGGCTACAGATACAGACCCAACTAAAAAGTAAATATGATTTTTTTTTTTTAGCTTCACGCTGTATCTCGCTCACATCAGGGTAGGCAGAGGGAACCTAGTGTTAAGACACTCCGTTCCCCACTTTCTGCCGGATTCTGGAGGCATTGCGTGTTGAGTGGCAGAACTCAACGCCGCGCTTAACCTCGATACCAGAGCGAAGAAATGGAAATATAAATTTAAGTAAATATTTCATCTCCTCGAGTGGGGATCGAACCCACAACCAGTCGGTTTTGCAGTCCCACCTCGTGCCGCTGCGCCACGATCGGCCTCGTAAATATGAATGATCAATGAAAATATTTAACATTATAAAATAGAAAACAAACAAAACGTTAAAATTATTAAATACATATAAAATAAAAATTTGCAAAACTCAGATCCAAGGACGTGTACAAAAGACTAAGTGAACGACACCCACGCAGTGCATTTTATTCTAGGTACATCATGACCTTTAAAGTTATACGAGTAAACTACTACACCATTTCTCAGTAGTTTCTTATTAGATACGTGTTATTTGTGTAAATCTATAGTTAATAATATATTATACAAAATATATTATTTAGGTATAAAGTTTATATACCTATATCTATATATTATGTATTATAATATACTAGGTTTTGCCTGCGGCTTCACGTAGCTAAGCGGAGAGGGGAAAAATCTGTTATCTAAAATGCACGACGATTAAAAAGCCCATTATTCTAAATCAGCTTCACGCTGCGTCCCGCACACAGCAAGCAGAGGGAACCTAGTGTTAAGACACTCCGTTCCCCACTTTCTGCCGAATTCTGGAGGCATTGCGTGTTGAGTGGCAGAACTCAACGCCGCGCTTAGCCTCGACACCAGAGCGAAGAATTGGAAATATAAATTTAAGTAAATATTTCATCTCCTCGAGTGGGGATCGAACCCACAAACAGTCGGTTTTACAGTCACACTTCATGCCGCTGCGCCACGACTGGCCTCAATTTTTTTTTTATTATTCTAAAGAACATCTTACTTAATGTTTTTTTCCTTTAGCTTCGCGGTAGGCAGAGAGATAAAGACTCCATTCTCCGCTTTCCGCCCGGATTTAAGACAGCGCGCGTACTCTCTGAATACCATTGAAGCTATGTGAAGGATACAACGTGAAACTACTAAAAACATACTAATCATACCTACACACATGTACATAACATAAATTTCGTTAGATACCACGTTGAAAAGGACAGTCCTCCTAAGCTTCTCAAAGGTAGTTCAAGTAAAATTGGTAATATTCACACAAGTAAAGCCAGTATAAGATGCTACTATATAATTTATAATGATTTTCCCCTATAGACTTGCGCAGTCGCAAATAACGCGAAAAGTAAACAGCATTATTGGGTCATGATCCAATCAATTCTTTCAATTATTCAATAACAATGCCAACGGTGTAATTATTGATATTAATTTTATGTTATTTTTTTTTTAAATATTAACAACAAGTTCTCAAGTTTATAAACGCAATTAGGGTTTTGTTCCCTCTGAGTCACTTACCCAGTTTTAAAAAATAGTCTTCATTAATTTGATTATTTAAAAGTAGAAATTATGATTTGGGCCAAAGGAACATTATGTAGCTATACACGTAATTTTCTTCTTTCATTCCGCCGCTCTCCTTTTTATATGTCAATTTTTTTGGCGAAAAGTGGAGAATGAAGTGTCCTAGCTTTCTTTCTATCAATAGCTATTCGCGAAAGATGCGTAAAGCAAAGTGATTTAATATGTTGGAAGTTGGGAACGGAGTGTGTAAAGTAGGTTTTCTTTACAATTTTAATTTTTTAAAATTATATCTAGAAAAACCATTTTCTCGGAAGTTATAATTTTATTTTTATAAAATGATCTCATCCAAGTCAATTTGGGGATATTTGCAAAGTAACTTAACAAAGAATTCATTTTAGTGCATCTGCTTGGTTATTCGTAGCTTATCCTGGCGTTAGATGTAATCTAAGGGCGGAATACTCCATGGTTTTTAAATCGAAATTTCAAGTTACGGTGAGTAAAATAATATATACGTCATACAACATAACCTGACGGTCGCAGGAGCACAAGGATTTGACCGTAAAAGCGACGGCTGTAGGTTCAATTGTATTGAATGAAATATTTAATTTTTTATTTTATGAAATATTGAAATGTTTTCATTTCTTTGGTATTGGGTTGCACCTCTCAACGCAATGTGCCTTAATGGGAACGTGCCTTGTATCTTAGACAATTGAATTTTTCGCAGATGATGTATTTATAACGGGATTGTGGGGAACGGAGTGTCAAACACTAGGTTCCCTCTGCCTACCCTGCTGTGTGCGGGATACAGCGTGAAGCTAAAAAAAAATGTATTTATATTATCGTTATAATAACGAATACTAAAATCAGAATAAAACAAATACATAATAATACATTACGTTTGTATTTCCATACACAAACGTAACTATATTAATGGAAACAAATATTTTATCCATTTTTATGGATAATGGTACAAAGTCCGACTAGCACTAGCACTTGGCTAGTGTTTTAATTAATAATTCACAAATTGCTGTTAGTTCTGATAATCTAATTACGTTTATTCGGAGGTCATCGCGGAGACGGCAAAGGCGATGGTCGTGATGGTTCCCTGCCCTAGTATTAAAATGTCGCAGTGAGAATTAGGAGCTTTATACTTTTATTCGAAACTCGGCTATAACAAAATAAAAAAAAATCAACAACCATTTAAGCTCACTCCACTAACATTAAATTCAAGTGACGTCTTTTAAATTTGCAGTTAAAATGCAGTTGCTCTCAATACTTGCTCTTTATTCTGTCGGAGTTTCTTATTCGAGTACTTTGAGAGGTGACACGAATAAAGTTATTATTATGAATAATATGATTGCTAAGATTTTATGTAAATGAGTTTATCGTGACCGTGACGTGAGGCCGTCGTGGCGCAGTGGTACTGCCTTGGGTATAAACGCGGTAGAGGATCAGATTCGGGAGAATTAATTATTTTCATTTAGTTGCTCTAATGACAAGACAAAGTGCGGCGTTGAGTACCGCTACTCAATACTGAATGTATCAAAAATCAGACTGAAAGTGGGAAACGAAGTGTTTCACACCAGGTTCCCTACGCCTGTTCTTTTATTTGCGAGATACATTGTGAAAGTAAAAAAATAATAGTTAATCGTGAAGCACTTGTTTGACGTTACACGTGACGGTTGTGAGATCGCATCGACTTCTTAGACTATAATACAAGGTGATCTCAGTATCAAATGTAATAAATAACATTTACTTTACAAGACTAGTTAAGGAAAATCGTAGCGAAGGGGCACAAGTGTGCGACGTACTCGCGACAGATCGTGGGTTCAATTCTGACTCGAGGAAACAAAATATTTAAAGCGCGTCATTGTGTTCCACCACTCAACACGCATCTATTTATAGAGTATCTTAACATTAGATTCACAGGTTTCTTCTGCCTACCCTGCTGTGTGCGGATTTTCTTATTGCTATTCGTATTCAGAACTAAATTGTGTCTTTTCGATATATTTTTTTCTAAGCACATGAGAGAACGTAGTGTTAAGACACTGTTGTACCTACTTCGGTCTAATTTGAAGCCCTTACCAGAGCAGAGAGATCAAAATAATATATTCCTTCGAGTGGGGATCGAGCTCACAGCCACCTTGATTCTACTGCGCTACGATGCCCCTGAAGAAATAACTTGATTTAACTAGATTCTGTCAACAGCAATATTTTTTCAGCTGGAATTACGTTAAATCACCAGAAAATGGTATTTAAGCAAGCGTATCTAATATATTATTGATAATAAATAGTAATAGTAACAAATACAGATTAAAATATATCGAATAATAAAAACGGTCATTTATTACACCGCATGATAGCAATACACAAGAAGACTACAAATATATCAGTTTCTATATTATTAAAATAACAATAATAGTGTATGGAGAAATAAATATTTTAATACCTAACGCTAAAATTATATTATACTAAAAGAAACCATTTGGTGTAGCGGCACAGCTTCTGATTGTGTACGCGACGGTTGCGGGTTTGATCATTTTCCCGCTTTAGAACACAGCGTTGAGTTCCCATAATTTATCAATCTATATGCAGTGATTGAAAAAGTTGAACAGAGTCTTGTCACTACGTTTCCTGCCTTCTCTCTCTTCTCTCGCATATGCGAGATACAGCGTGAAACTAAAAAACTATCTCCATTTTTATTACACCACAGTAACATATTGTTGACTTATCAAGTCTACGCCGGCTATATAACGTTTTATTGGCTCAGTTTTAGTATTGTCTAATCGAAAGTCTATGGATAGTGTCGATGAACTAATAAAAGGAACGTGGTAGTCATTAATTGAGTATTGTTAAGTAAAGGAAATATAAGTTATTATTTTGTATATGTGTATACACGAGCGTTGGAACTTAGAAGAACATATGTTAGTTTTTATCGTCACACAAGAAATATTACGATATAAATATATTTTAGTTATATATAAAGTTATTATTTTCTATATCCTCCTATATAATTAATAGAAAAATCTTTCTTCTCTTCACCGGTCTTTTTGAACATTTTGAAACCGCAGTAAAGATAGTAATGTTACAATATCTGTTGGGAGATTTTCATTTTCGGCTACCCAAAGATTTTTGGTCAAAACCGATCATTTGGCAAAAGAGAAAGATATTTATTGCTTCTTTCAAAATTACTTAGTTGCTACAAAACAAAAATCCATAATAATATCGAATAGTTTAATAAATCAGTATAAATCCTAAGATTAGGTATATTATAAATTGGCTAAAAAGCTTTTAATAAGACAGCTCAGACGTGATGAGAAAATTAAATATTCATTCATTTTAGAATAGACATAACTTCTATCTTTAGATTCAAAAAGTTTTTCAATCAATCTGTATAAGTAGGTGAGATATACAATATTAATCACCGATAGTTACTTGTATAAGTGATACCTGAAATTCAATAAGCATTTCCGAAAAATATTATATCTTTGAAGTATTATTCCATACTAAAGATAAAAAATCTCGACGATCTCTCTCGAAATCTTTTGACGTAGCTTAATAAGAACGGCTAACTTTGTGCCAGAGCACTTGGACGGAAAAGAAAAGCACAGAGTCCCGCCATTTTCAATTTTTTATAAGTTTTCAAAAAATATTATTCTATATTTCAACTAGTATCTAAGAAAACAAACAACACTGTCTTTTGTTATACAAGACATAGGAAACTTCCAGAAGAAAATATATGTTCATCCTAATAGGATTAGAAGCTGTAACTATCACGTTAAATGAAACGTTAGATACGTTTCATTTAACGTGGTATTATCAACAAAAAAAATAAACCACCATTTTTATATATATATATACACGAAAATTCTACGAAACATATTCCGAAGCCATTTCTTTTCAATTCTTGAAAGTAAATTCAAGACGTCACAATCCAACTTCATCCCACGAAACTTAATAATATGATAATTGAATCGGAATACGAATCTATTGGAGATTTGTCTTCGGAGTTCAGACTGTCTAAGGCTAAGGTATATTAAAATAAGACAGTAAATGCTATGGATATATTAGATATTAAATTTAGAAATGATTTTACTTTCAAATGTCAAGATACCTCTCGATTTATTATTACCTATTTAATATCTGATTAAAAAATATAATTGAAATATCTGCATAATTAGCAAGAAAGTTAGATTTTGAAATTATAACAGAAAAGAATAAATATTTTAAAAAAATAAATAAATCAGCTTCACGCTGTATCCCGCACACTGCAGGGTAGGCAGAGGGAATCTAGTGTTAAGACACTCCCGTTCCCCACTTTCTGCCGAATTCTGGAGGCATTGCGTGTTGAGTGGCAGAACTCAACGCCGCGCTTAACCTCGACACCAGAGCGAAGAAATGGAAATTTAAATTTAAGTAAATATTTCATCTCCTCGAGTGGGGATCGAACCCACAACCAGTCGGTTTTACAGTCACACCTCGTGCCGCTGCGCTACGACCGGCCTCAATAAGATAATAAATATTTACATACTCGTATATTAATAGTAATAGTTTTAGGTAAAACATTTATTAGTTTTGCTTCTCGCTGTATCCCACTAACTTCGAGTCATTGTGTGATGCGTGGCGGAACTCAAGTAAATGATAGTTTATTCCCCCGTATGGGCATCGAACTCGCAACTGTCGCGATTACAGTCAGACGTTGTGTCACTGCGCTGCGCCCTCTTTATGCAATATATTGTAGTACTTAAGCGACTAACCTGATTTTATCCAGAATAAACTAATAACTAAGCTTTGTAATAAACAAAAAAAAAAAGTTTTGTTTAAATAGAGCCCAAATATGACTTGGGTGCTGTAATATTTTCACAGTTTGTACTTTATTGTTTAATCTTTGAGTTTACACATGTATAGCAAATTTTAAGAACATTTGACCACAGAAAACTAAACAAATGCCAAATTATTGCAATATAACTCGACATAAGCCAGAAAAACAGCTGGTGAGTTTCAACAGCTGGACGGGTTTTGACCAGACATAGCTAAGAACTACCATGATTAAATTATCTTTGGAATAAAAAAAATGCACCCCTTCGGGACCTGCGATGCCACAGACAGACACACACGCACAAAGGGGTCAAACTGATAACACTTCTCTTTTTCGTTTCTCGTCGGGGCTTTAAAATAAAATTCATTACAGTAAATAAAAAAATGAAGGCCTCTTTCTTTGCTGCCTATTGTTAAAATCTATATATATAAAAGGACTTGTGCTGACTGACTGAGGTAAGACGCACGCAGAGCCGTAACCGCTGATAATAGAAACGTGAAATTTGGGCAGTTGTTTATTTTCATATTCTGGACATCCACTAAGAAGGGAATTTAAAAAATTTTAAACCTAAAGGGATGAAATAGGGGTTGAAAGTTTGTATGGAAAAAAAATTTAATCTGCACCGATTTTTATACAATTTGAAATCCAGACTCTTAAAAATATTTCATTGAACACGTGTTTCATGGTTTTTAAGAATTCACCCCCTAAGAGTTCAAATAAGGGGTTGAAAGTTTATATAGAAAAATCTTTAAATTGCCACCGATTTTTATAAAAAAATAAATTCAGACTGTTAAAAATGTTTTATTGAATACGTGTTTCGTGGTTTTTTTAGAATTCACTCCTAATAAGCGGGCGAAGCCGCGCGCGCCCACTAGTTAAATAATAATATTTTTAAGATTTTCCAAAATTTACAAATTTTACATACAGTATTCGATCACTGCAAATGATTTCAACCATTAACATCTTGTAAAGAGAAACACATTTTAATTTGACTGTAACCGTTTATAAAAGCAATAAACTAATTTAGGCGTTAGATCAGCTTCACGCTGTATACATATAGCAGGGTACGCAGAGGGAAATCTAGTGTTAAGACACTCTTTTTCCGCACTTTCTTAACTCAACGGCCTTGGTGCCAGAGCGAAAAAATGGAAAATGATGAAAAGCAAGAAAAAATCCTATAATTAAATCTGCGCAGCCATCTGCAGCTAACTTCAGGTCAGGTTCTGCTCGTCGAGCTTACTGAACTAAGTTGGCACTACTACACTGTACCCACTTAAAATATGCAAGGTGTTTCCACAATGTTCCAATAAATTTTCTTTAACGCAAACTATGTCAACAAGAATGGGACTTTTGCTGCAATCCTTATCAAAGTACTTCAGCGTCATTTACGCGATAATCGCGACTTGCATAACCGGTTTATTTTATAAAATCCTTGTCATTTGAAAATTAACTTTGTAACAAAGAAAATAAAGTTCAAAATATATTATTTTTTATTAAATATTTCTTGAAAAAAAAATTATATTAGCGTGAGGATATGCACTAATTATGCATGTGAAGTATTTGCTTTTTAAAGGAAATGCATATATGAAGATAAGAAAGGAAACATTAATAGCTATATTGGAACTGAAGGTTCCTTTTACGTTAAGAAAAACTTTTGTGATGGGCTTAATGTCAAGTAATGAAAGTCGAGAATTCAAATTCCAGAAAAAAAAATCTATTTAAAATAAATAAAGTGTAATAAAAAAAACGTAAAGTTTTTTGCAATGTAGAATACATTGCGAAAATTATTCGAATTAAATTAAATTCGTGTCTATAGCTGCCAGTTTATATATCAATCGTTGCTATTTTCAAAGTCAATGGTATAATTTACTTTCTTGCGTTTCTTTTCTCAGCAAAAGTGTGTTTCGAATCGGTGGTAGCTTTTTTGTATGTTCATACGATTATTCAAAAGTGTTTACAATAGTCTATTTAATTAAAGTACATTTTGAATCTAAATTTGAATAGACGACGTGGTTTCGCAGAATGGGCTATGGAGCAGTTGGCAACAAACGCTAATTTTTATCGAAAAACCTTTTTCAACGATTACTGAATGAATGAGTATGAGACATGAGATCAAAAAGCTTCCATTGCATCTCGAAAAATTCACTGTTTGGTGTGGATTTTGGGCTGGCAGTAACATTGCTCCATATTTCTTTGAGAACGAAGTTGGCCAAGCCATCACTGATAAGGACGAGCACTATAGGTAATGATTAATAACTTATATTGGTTTGAGCGACATGTTGTACGTGCCACACATGATACTTGATCACGCCACTTGATATTTTTAACAGATATTCTTCACACCACATGAGACGACCATACTCTCTTAATAGTAATTTTGAAAGAGTATGTTCATCTCATGTGGTGTGAACTGGCCACGAAGATCGCGCGATTTGACGTCTTTAGACTTTTTTCTGTCGGATTTTCCTAAGCCGCCGGTAAATGTGAATAAGGCACAAACCACAGCAGTTCTCAAAGCCATCAGCCAATTTTGGTCTCATTTATGCACCAGAATCAAGGAAAATTGGACATTTCGGATGCGCTTAACCCAAGCAAACCGTAGCGGATCTCAACGATGTTGTATTCCTCATATAATGGCATTAGTAAGTTTTTCAAAAGAATAATAAATTTCAATGATTTCTGACACACATTTTTTTCTATGAAGGAAAAGGAAAAGGAAGCACTTAATGTCCCCTATGATAAGAATTTCCTACACAAACTTTTTTTAAAAAAAGAAAATAAGATGACTATAAGAGAAAATGTGACTGTAAAACCGACTGGTTGTGGGTTCGATCCCCACTCGAGGAGATGAAATGTTTACTTAAATTTATATTTCCATTTCTTCGCTCTGGTGTCGAGGTTAAGCGCGGCGTTGAGTTCGGCCACTCAACACGTAATAATGCCTCCAGATTTCGGCAGAAAGTGGGGAATGGAGTGTCTTAACACTAGGTTTCCTTTGCCTACCCTGCTGTGTGCGGGATACAGCGTGAGGCCGATTTTTTTTTATAATAGAAAATAAATAAGAAAAAAGGAAAAATTAAGAATTTTATTTAAAAGTTTGACATTGGAGCTTATTGGGGTCCCTCTAATTATCTTACCCATTAAGGTTATTAACCTTTTTTTCAGATTAGCAGGGTTATTTGATGTATTTTTTCTTCCGTTTAAAAGTTGTAATAAAGAAATGTGTTTTTATGTAAAGTGAATCTGTCATTGCCTTGTTCAGAGAGATATATTCTGTTTAACAATTTTCAAGTATTATTACACGTTTGGGAAAGAAACATACTTTTTATAAAACGTATAAAAAAGCTGATCAAATCAATTTTTTAAAACATTCAAATTTTTATACGTTTTCTAAAAAGTAGATATATTGTTGTTTTGTTGTACATATGTTATATATACACATATATAAGATAATATTTATAAGTGCTATTCAGACATTAAATAATATTTAGTTCATCATATAAAAAATAAATATAGCAAGACTCTGCCGCACCTTTAGAACCGCACACAGTCTGAGTGCTTTAGCCTACTAAGCCATACGTTCTTACATCGAGCTACGTCGAAATTTTAATACGCTTGTTACAACATATTTTTGTTTAAATCGTATATCTTATTAAATACTTCCATTTTTCCCCATCTAATTTTTCTCAACTACGGCGTTAAATAAATAAAAATAAGTACGAATAAAAAGACTTTATATTCATAAATAGAAAACATTTTTTTGGCTTGACGTTAAATCCTGCAAATAAAAGGGTAGGTAGGAGCCCAGTGTTAAGACACTCCGTCTCCATGTACTTGCGTTTTGAGTGGCGAAAGTCAATATCGCTCTTTGAGACTAGGGCGAAGAAATGAAAATAATGCAGTCCCACAATAAGAATCAAAATCACCACCGTCATGTTTACAGTCAGACACTGTTACCCCTGCGACACATACACACCGCCTCGATATGATAATTTACACATACCTACTTAAATAACGTAGTTGATTTTATACGCATTCTTACCTCAAACAAAAAAAAACTATTATCACAATGTTCTACACAAGAATGCTTATCCCGCCTAGCAAAGAAGGGATACGGAATAAAGTGTGAAAACAATCCATATATTCATGGGACAATTGGGCGGAATATTAGGTTGCGAAACTCAGCGCCGCACTTTGCCTTATCAGAAGGAGAAATAACAATTATCTACACTGTCCCACTAATACGTATATCAAGAGACATACAAAATGGAACAAAAAATAAACATCATTTCCTAACTTCATAAATGATCCGTAATAATCAAGGTAGGCAGAGGAAACCTGGGAACCAAATGCTAAGACATCCATTCTTCAATAAGACATTCTGTTCCGTACATCACATACAATTCATTTCACAATTCTTGAGGCATTGCTAGTTGAGTGGCGGTCAAGTCAATGAAGTCCATGCCGCGCTTTGTGTCGATGCCAGAGGGTTTTAATAAAATATAATATATTTAATTTCCTTGAGTAGAAATCGAACCCAAAATCTGCCCACGACTGGCCTCTTTCACTTCTACTGGACTGGCTTTTATTTTTATTTGTTATTTTAATGTATTTATTATATTTTCCCCGAACTATTTAAGAGCATTTTATCAGCCCCGTTGTGAAGAGATTAATTAAAAGTTTAACTCAACAACTCACAACTGGAACATACAAAGCTAAGCATTTAATTAACATTATTATAACTTAAACAAACTAAGTAAAAAGTCATTTCGTTATTCGCTTAGCCTCGTTTATGTTTATTTTAAATTTGGCGGAACTTAGCGCCGCAGACGTAAAAATATTAGCAATGTTACTATAACCAGCATATACGATTGTATTCCGCAAATACCAGGTCAGGATCCTGATGTTAAAAAACTGCATTGTTCACTTTCCGGCACCTTTTCGAAACATTGAATATTAACTGGCGGAACAGAACGCCGCGGTTTGTTTCATCAGGGCAAGGAAATCAAAACAATCGTCCAGAGATGTAATGGCATCCACGGCCGTCGTGAATCGTTACACGCTATTCCACTGCCACGACGGCCCCAGTGAATATTCTAAATATATATATTTTCTAGGACTAAGATTCGAATTCACAATCATCGTTTTCACCCAAATAATATACCAATAGACTTACAATCATTTAAAAATTAATTCATTAGTAGATTTGATTGGCAATTAACAATTGATCAACATTAAGATTTTTAATTAAACATTTTACAGCGAACTTGGACATTAAAAGTATTAGCATATTACTTAACTTTTAGTACTCGTTACTTATTTACGTTCTGTTCACGTGACGCTGTCTTAAAAGTATTCATCTTGGATAAAAAATTATTTTTTTCGTAAATATATTATTATAGGTATAAGTATATTTTAGCTTTATTTTTTTATTTTTGATGGTTTATTCTCAATAGTCATTTTTAAATAACTTCTAATATGCACCGATAAATAATAAGTACAAATGTATAATACAAATAATTGGAGATAAACTTAATGACAGTTATTTAAAAATATTTTATTATTATTTTTTTTTTGTCAAATAACACGAATTATCATTGAAATATCACAACCATTTTCCAATCCATAAAATAATATATATATAATATCCGTTTATTAATTTCGACAATACGTTGAAAAAAAAAGTCGAGGGCTGTGAGTGAGTGGGACGGTTGTGAGTTCTATTCTACTCGAGGGAAAAAAATATTATTTCCTTGTTAATGTAACAAGACAAAATGCGGCGTTGAGTTGACACGAGACACAACACGAGAGAAAGGAGTGTCTTAACACTAAATGTGGAGAGCATTGCTGCTCTTTCCTTTTTAACCTTCAACTGGACTTATTAGGAAAAGATAACAGGAAAAGGAACACTACTTTTACTTTCATGTACTTTTAAGTTTTAACTAAATGCAAAACTGTGAACATAATTGAAGCGTTCTCGTACTTTCTTTGTAAGCATCTTCAAAGTAAAACTTACTTGCCTTTAGTTCATCATTCATTATATTATTTCGTGACGAACGGAATGACGCGTCAAAACAATGGTTTTTAGATTTTTTTTCTGTTAGTCCATTTAAACTCAAAAAGCCGGATGTATTGACGATAAAAGATTTTTTGTTATTGTATTATAAGAATTTATTGTCATGACCAAATCAGTATGTAATGACAGATCATTATGTTTTTGCGTGGCTTATTTATTGTGAACTGGCAATGAGGCGGTTATGGCGCAGGGGCACTAGCCTGCGACTGTAAACGCGACAAGTTGTGGGTTCGATTCCCACTCTAAAAAAAGAAATATTTAATATTTCATTTCTCCGCTTTTGTTCCAAGGAAAGCGCTTCAAGCTTTCAAAGAAGGCTTTAAGTTCCAGAATTCAGCAGAAAGTGGAGAGCGGAATGTCTTAACCCTTCTTAACTAGTAGTAGTAATTGTAGTAGTCCCCTCTGCCTACCCTGCTACATGCGGGATTCAGCGTGATGCTGAAAAACATATATTACAAATATAATATATATTTTATACATTCTATTTAATATACTCCGTTGAAATGAACTTTTAAGATTTTGCGTGATCATTTCGAGGTATTGTGTATTGAGAAGCGGAAATTACCGCCGGAAACGGATATACAAAATATTTTACCTATTCTCCGATTAAATACATACAAAAATACTAAACAATCGCATTTATTTACATGCAAAAGCGATAGAAAAAGTACATGATAATAAATTATTAAAAAAAACATTTAAAATTACCATAAAAAAGCTACAAGCACTGGATTAAATGTCTATATATCTCCCAAGACCCAGGTACAATTACAACTAAATATGAGTGCAGTGACGCGTATAGGAAGGACTTAAATTTTATAGAAGAGAATGTAAACAGCGCGATTATACAAATGATATTCAAAGGAACTACACATTTGCATTAACAGACAGACTCTCCTTCTACTCCTTTGAAGATTTCCCCAAAAATAAAAATATGAATTATTTTAGTTAATGACGTATATATGTATATATGAGAAAGAACAATAACTTAAGTAGATATGGAAAAAAGTATATTTTACCTACAATAACAAAAAATGTATTGTGCTTAGATTTGTTCAATTGTTTATATTTTTTTAACTTCACGGTATGTCCCACGTGTAGCAGGGTAGGCAGCGGAGCGTAGTGACAAATCATTCCTTTCTATTTTTCTCACTTGAATTCGTGACATTACATGTTGAGTGACGTAACTCAACAACGCACCATGTCTTGCCAGATTGTGGAAATGAACTATTTTAATTTCCCCTAAGGAGTATCGAATCATCAAATAACGTTTGCGTTAAGCGTTTATACAGTCTAACGCTATCCAACTGCACCGGGATGGCCTGAAATATATATTTGTGAAATACCTATGTATAGTTTAAAAATATGAGTGTACCTCCAACTTTGCCACAGATCAAGAAAACAGAACTAACTCTACGCCTTATCCAAGAGTGGGCTGAATAAACCTTGAGTCCGCCCAAATCCGAGACTTGCCTAGTACCTGTCGTGCCCTGTCTTGCTAGAGCAAAAAAAAATTCCGCAGTCAAATGCCATAAAAGCCACAAAAAAGGTACAACTTGGTTTATTTTATTCCAACATAAGTATGTAAGAATAAA
The DNA here is from genome assembly GCA_013421005.1 of Heliconius erato x Heliconius himera. Lineage (NCBI taxonomy): Eukaryota > Metazoa > Arthropoda > Insecta > Lepidoptera > Nymphalidae > Heliconius > Heliconius erato x Heliconius himera. Next base: position 20,602 of record JAATLQ010038505.1, on the reverse strand, counting down.
ACATAAGAATCAATACTGCAGACGTACAGTATAACTCACATCATATATCATACGGATACACGCACAGTTATTACAACTTCAATTTTCAAGAGCCATAACTTAGTCTTTGAAAACTCTACGGTTGAACTCCCGCACCTAAACATTGGCCGAACTAGATTAACTTGTGAGTAACGAAATTACTTTTTACCTTAGAAAATTTTTATTTCAGTAAATTGAAACAATGACATTTATTGCAAGTTTTATAGTGGTGCGAAGTTTTATGGGTATAGTTTAGTAATATATACCTATATTATTAATGTAAATAAATGTGGGTTCGATCCCCACTCGAGGAGATGAAATATTTACTTAATTATATTTCCATTTCTTCGCTCTGGTGTCGAGGTTAAGCGCGGCGTTAAGTTCTGCCACTCAACACGCAATGCCTCCAGAATTCGGCAGAAAGTGGGGAACGCAGTGTCTTAACACTAGGTTCCTTCTGCCTACCCTGCTGTGTGCGGGATACAGCGTGAAGCTGATTTTGAAATAGATCAACAGTATTTTTTTTTATTTTCACGCTGTGGATAGCATGAAGGCCTTATGTATTTATTTTTTATTTCTTATAATATGCATTTTTAACTTTTTTAAAGTGTTATTCCACACTTAAGAAAAAAAAATACTTATTTAGAAAACGTATAAAAATTTAGAGGGGGACTCGAATATTTAATAAATAGCATTCTCTCTTGCCAGACGATAATTCTTAGTAATTATCTTTGGGTAGCGGATATTTTAAAAATCTCCCTGCTAACAACATAAATAAGTCAAAGGTATAAAAATTTACGATGACGATGACGTAGCTTGATGAGAACGTATGGCTTAGTGGTCAAAGCGCCTGGTCAGTTAGTTAGCCGAGAGACGCGGGTTCGAATCCCGCTCTGTTCAAATTTATATACGTTTTCTAAATAAGTAATATGCATTTGTTTTACTTCCCCACATGCATCAAAGTAGGCAAAAGAAATCTAATCTTAGAGAAGTCTGCGTTTCCATACAGTGTCTTAGCTGTAGCAGAACACTCGAAGCGGGTTGAGTGGCGTATCTCAACGCAGCGCATTGTTTTCTAATCAGAGCGAAGCAATGAAAAAAAATAATTTACTCGGGTAGAAATCCAACCCACAACCCTGTCGTTACGGCTTCAAATAAAATAATATTTGTTATTATATTTTTCATAAGCAAAACAAAAAGGCTAAAAGTCGCCGATATAACCTAGTATTAGATAACGCTAGACGTGACGATGTTACAAACAACTGGATTAAGTTATCGATCTTTTTATATACATATATATAACAATTATCTCTTTATAAGATTAGTATTAAAGATTATTTTATTCATACAAATTGCAAGTTTAATTCTAATGTAGTAAACATATAATATAATTTTTTTTTTTTTTTTTTTTAGCTTCACGCTATATCCCGCACACAGCAGGGTAGGCAGAGGGAACCTAGAGTTAAGACACTCCGTTCCCCACTTTCTGCCGAATTCTGGAGGCATTGCGTGTTGAGTGGCAGAACTCAACGCCGCGCTTAACCTCGACACCAGAGCGAAGAAATGGAAATATAAATTTAAGTAAATATTTCATCTCCTCGAGTGGGGATCGAACCCACAACCAGTCGGTTTTGCAGTCACACCTTGT
>JAATLQ010038505.1:0-18836 GCA_013421005.1 Heliconius erato x Heliconius himera | reverse complement strand
ATAAACATGTGTTTTACTAAAAATTTTTAGGCCCATGCTATATATGCATAGCAGGGCAGGCAGAATGAACCTAGGAACCTAGTTTTTAACATTTTTAAAATGTTCTTCCACACTTAGAAAAAACCGACCAGGTCCTGGTCGGTTTCCAGGAGGCGCGGGTTCGACTCCCGCTATGTTCAAATTTTTATACGTTTTCTGAATAAGTATTTTAGGAACCTACTGTTAAGATACTCCGTTCTCCCCGCTCCGCAATATTAACCACCATTAAATATACAATATGTATATTTAATGGTGGATTCGACACCGCTCATTGTCTTGTTACCAGAGCTAGAAAAAGCGATAAAAACAATTTATTCCTTCGAGTGGGAGCCCTATAACTGTTGCGTTTACAATTTTTTTACCAATTTGCATAAAATAGTTTTAATAAAAAAGTTCTATAACTTTTCACAAGTTCTCTCTAAGGCGCTGGTAATAAATGTAACTCGTCTATTAAATAGATCGCTTGCTGAAGCTGCGAAGTGAGATCTCAAGAGATCAGTGTAGAGTCTAAGCTTACCTTGCGTTATTTTGTATTTTGCTTTCTTTTTCACTACTTGACTTGGTGTGTATGTTAGGCTTAATTTTTGCAATTTTTTTATATACATATATTTTTATACCCGTCGTGGCACAGGGGCGCACGCTGTGGGCTCGACTTCCACTTAAGAAAATATTTAATATTTTAATTTCTTCGCTCTGGTAACAATTCAAAGCGCGGCGTTAAGTTCCACCACTCAACAAAACAGAAGCGTGTTTTTTTTATTTTTATACATTTTTTTTTATTAAAAAAGACAAGGCAAACGAGCGTACCGCGGCCCACGACCCCGTATAACACCAGGGGAACTACAAGCAACACACTGCCGGCTTTTAAGGTGGCGATAGCCGCTTTTTGAAGATACCCAGGTCATAACGACCTGGAAACGCTGCCGCCATTCCATTGTTGCGTGGCGCGTAGAAGGAACGCAACCGCGCATTAGTGGAGTGTGTGGATGGTATTTAAATTTGTGGCGTACTGTATGGTTAGAGAATTCGGCGAAAGGTAACATGTCAAACAGTCTCCCAGAATTAATGAGAAAGGAGTGTATTAATACTAGGTTAGGCAAAGGGAACCTGGAGTAAAACACTTGAATCTTCAACCTGTCTCGCTTACCATCGCACACTTGCACCCCTGCGGCACAACTGGCCTCACTTTGAGAAAGTTGAAGTAAACAAAAATAATAAATCAAAAAGAAATTATTATATCTGTATTTATTTTACATGAATTATACAAACATCTGCGCGTCTTAATCTACATTTTATTATCTCATTTAGCTTTTCGCTTTTATTTCACTCGCATGGACTAGGTACTTAATCATATTTTTTTCTTTTTTTGCAGCAGTTGTGTAAAAATGTTATTATAACAGTTATTTGTCATGTTATTTACGTGTAAGTAGGTATATATTAATTTGAGACCATCGTGGCGCAAGGGCACAAACGTTCGTGTGTAAACGCGACGGTTGTCGGTTCGATTTCTACTCAGAGTAATGATTTATATTTATTTTGTCAATCTAATAAAGATAAAGCAGGGTTCAGTTCTCTACTTAACACGCAATGTGCCCAATTTGTAATAAATTAAGAATATATTAATGTATTAAGAGAATAAGAATAAATTGAAAGTATCTAAATGTATTTAATAAAGGCTTCCTTCATCTTGTTAATTCGACGAATGTTTTTACTTGAAATATACCTACTAATTAAGAAACTCCATTCCCCACATTCTACCGAATTCTGGAGGCATTGCGTGTTGATTGGCAGAACTTAACGCCGCGTTTTGCCACGACACCAGAATGAAGAAATGAAAATATAAATTTAAGTAAATATTTCACCCTCGAGTGGGCATTGAACCCACAACCAGATGGATTTACGGTCACATTTTGTGCCCCTGCGCCACGACTAGTCTATTTAAATTATTATCATTTTATAATAATATATTATTACTTTTATTACTTTAAAGATATATTCTAAATAAAGTAAATTACATAAGACGCAAATATGAACAAAAATTTTAAATGTTTTGAATTTATCATATACTTTGAAATGCTCTCGACATCCAATGTCAAGACAAAATCAACCAATCGTCAACATTATGACTATGTTATTATACTACGACTTAAAATAGATAGGAATGTACGTGAGAGATATACATGGATAATTATATCTAATGAATTTGGACTGTTTCCTAAGTTGGAATATACTTCATTATCATTGTATGTAGATTTTTAGTTTTCCGAGTAATATTTACACAAACATACACATATCCGAAATTAAGCACGATGCTCGATATCTTCCTCGGAATATAATCCAATTCCAAAAATAAAACATACGCAATATATACGTTATATTTGTGTGTACGTAAACCATTGTTGCGCCATTTCGAGTGGGATGGATAAGCAACTTAAATACTAACATAGACATTTAAGCGTTTTATTGTTACTAACAAAATCAGTCATCATTTATGTTACTTGATATAAATGAAAATAAATAAATATACTCATACATGTGAAATAATGTATACACATATCTTCCTTTTTTAAAGTCGGTTATACATAGATGTAATAAGTGAAGTCCTGTTTATATCGCTAGTCAGTTACAATTCAATAAAACCCACTTTAAAAAGCATAAAACAATTTAAAAACTATATTCATTTCTAATGTACATTTATAAGTTTAATCGTACAATCTATACAGTATATGAAATATAGGCCACAGTAACTCATCCAGAGTCCGCTAACATCGCCACTGCCTTCTGGTAAACCTGGCTTTTAATAGTAGCTTTAAAGAGATTTATAGTGTGGTTGATAGCTTAGTATTTTTGATGAATGTTTGTAGGTTTAATGGTATAGTTATTCGTGGTTTATGGAACTTTGTGCAAGGTGCACAAGCGTGCAACTTTAAATGCAGAAGTTTTCGATTCGATTCTCCCTCGAGTAAATGAATGAGAAAATGTTAAATATTATATTTTCAACTCCTCGTTCTGGTAACGAAGCAAAGCGCGGCGTTGAGTTCCTTCACTAAACACGCAAGCCTCCAGAAATCGATGGAAAGTGGGGAATGGAAGTGACTTAATGGGCACCGGGTTCCCGGATCCCCTTTGCTTACAATATTATAACATTAAACTCAATGATACAATAACACCATCTGCTTGCATCATTAGACGTGAAATTGACAAGCTATTATGTGGCAGAACTTAATTATGTACTTAACTGAGTTATGGTACTAAGGGACGTGTGGCTACTAATTTATATGATGACCTATAACATATAGTAGACGATATATTTTCCTTATTTTGTAGAGAAAAGAGATTAAATCTTGTGATGTTTCGCTCCTTTTTCCAGCTTTCGTAATAACATATGCGTGGTTAATGAACTTTTGAAAAGCTCTATTAGTACATAAAACTCCTGCATTACTGAGTAACTGACAGACAATGAACGTTGAAAAAAATATGCGTAGAACGCTGAAATTAAGCATACAGCATCATACATCAGCTTCACGCTGTATTCCGCACACAGCAGAGTACGCAGAGGCAACCTAGTGTTAAGACACTCCGTTCCACACTTTATGCCGAATTCTGGAGGCATTGCGTGTTGAGTGGCAGAACTCAACGCCGCGCTTAACCTCGACACCAGAGCGAAGAAATGGAAATATAAAGTTAAGTAAATATTTCATACCCTCGAGTGGGGATCGAACCCACAACCAGTCGGTTTTACAATCACACTTCGTGCCGCTGCGCTACGACAGGCCATTGTAGTATGAATATAACTTTTAATTTTTCGTATTTCTTTATTATTTCTAGTACAAGTTTTCATTTCTTAACTCAAATAATAATTATGATTTAAATTTATCGATTTAATTTGAACTGATTTTTATAAATGTATTTTGTGTACATAAAAGTGTTGTACAATGTGCAATTTAATATATATTTGATATTTTTTGATTTGAGTTCACATTCCGGGAATGAATTGTTTTCATTTTCTCACGCTGAGAACAAGATAGGCGTGTAATTGAGTTCCACTACTCAATACATAATCCATCTAAAATTGGAAGGAAAGTGGGAGACGGAATGTTTTAACACTAGACAGTAAGTAGTTCTCTGATAAAAATAACACTCTATTTCCCCAAATACTTTTTGAATATGTAAAAACACAAAAAGTACCTTCCTACAAATAACTAGCAGTAATTACGACTGAGACTTTCTTCTAACTGCCCGTAACGACTGTCGTCGACGTTAAGATCGACAATTGAGACTTCCTGATTTATGTGCTCAGAAATAATCTTTAATTCTCTTGCACATCCATCCATTTTCATCTGGAGTGAATGTTACTTAACCTCAAATTATTTTTATTTGTTTGATATTGTTTATGTCATTGCAATAAGCATAATTTTATAATACCAAAGTTCTTCAGGACTTTTAATAAACGAAAGAAATTAAGTCAAAAATCTATATTATTTAAAGTTCGTCCGTTATTGTATTATTGGAAAGATATTAGAAATTTGGAATGTAGATAGGTTAGGGTGCTTATGGGTGATCTAAAATAGAACTTCCCGAAATTGCTACGCGACCAGAGGAAAACCACGCATACTATGATATGTAATAGCTAACTTAAAAAGATATAGTTTCAAAGCAAAGCCAGGTTTTACTACTGGAATACTTAATGCATATAAATAGCATAATAAATATAGGCGCATATAAAAGGATACGCGGAGGAAACCTAATGTTATTATTTGTTCTCTATTTTCCACCGATTTTTTTTAAGCACGCAATGCTTCTAGAATTCGGCAGAAGGTGGGGGACGTAGTGTCTTAACATAAGGTTCCCTCTGCCTGACCTGCTGTGTGCAGAATACAGCGTGAAGCTAAAAAAAAAATTAAAACAGATCCTAATCTAACTAAGAAACTGGCTATAAAATCAACTTATTTAAATATTTTATATGCAATTGCACATCCTCAACACTGTAGGTAATCTGTAACACTGTACTCTGTAGGCAGATCTTAATAAAGGTTACTCTATTTCCCGCGGGTTAGACGTGATGAATAATAATTTGGGACAGTTTTCAGTATACGTCAAAGACCTTTAAATAATAATACTTTAGTGTGTCTGTCTTTATGCTTTAAATTATGATAGTACGAGTATGTATGATAGCTTAGATTCTTGGAAAGCGCTTTTTGTTTACTTTTTGTTTGAAAGTTGGTAGAGATAAGTGTTAAAAAATTCCGTGGATAGAGAAAAATGTTAAGACACTAGTGTTTACGAATTTCGTTTCCATTTTTCCTATTTTTTGTGGAATCGTGAAACTCAACGCCGCGCATTGCGTTTTCAGTGCGTACCTTTACAGCAATAAGTGGATGAAAATAGCGATGCCAGAATTTTTTACAGCTTTTGTTTGGTTCAGCGCACTAATCTCAGAAACTACTGGTATGAATTTTCAATAATCTTATTAGTAAGGCTATAAGCTATATTACCTTATAAATCATATCGTAAATCGCTTCAATGTGTTTAGAGCTACTTTGGGAACTTAGAATGTGTCGTATGTAACTAATAACTTCTGATTATTTCCATACGGCCGAAGCCGCAGGAAAAAGTTAGTATAAAAAAAACCTACAATAGCAGCATAGCTATTTTGCGGAATGGACTGTTTAAAATTTAAATAGGACGAACGAACTTTTACTTTTAATACTTTAGTGACAATTTTCTCCAGCCCTTGAGGCTTTGCCCCTTATTATCATATTTTTTCTGCGTTAAAGCCCTTTGTGTAGAACGTTATTAAACTTATTTTCCACTTCTCCTTAATGGTAAATATAATTAGCTTTGTAATACTGTTTTTAATTATTTTATTTCGAGTAGTTAAATATTTTTGTTTAGTTAAAAAAATAGTTTATTTTTTGGTTTTATCCCAGCAGCCATCGTTGCGCGGCGGCAACGTATCACTATAAATGCGACGGTTGTGGGTTCTTTTTCCACTTACACGAGTAAAACAATTATTTTTAACATTTTTAAAGTCTTGACAATTTAATAGTTTGTAAGGAATGAAGTGTCTTAACACTAGGCTCCCTCTGCTTACTCTGAAGAGGTATATGCGAGACAGCAGAAGCTAAGAAAAATAATCCTATGACCAAATTTATAAATGTGTATATCCTCCTTGTAATATGACTTTGATATTTTAAAATGTACTGCGTTGACACAATGTCACGAATCCGTACAGACAGCGGAGAATGGAGTATCACAACACAAAGTTCTCTGTGCCTTACATGGCGAGATGATATTATTCTCCACAACCATATTGAAAGACAGTAAAAATAAAGAAAAAAGTGATATTGATAAATCTGTTTTTAAATAATTCACTTAAAGTTACATTTGTTAGCTTTTAGTCTATCGTATAAATTGAAGGACAATTTAGAAGATTTATGTTCGTTGCAATAGCTGACATCCTAGCTGGGGGACTGCTAGCAAGATTGAGAAATACTAATAATAGTTGCTGTTGTTCTACGAAATATACTTATAAATATGTATATTACTATAAAAAATATAAAGCAGTTTTTATTCTTTTACCCGTTTAGCATCCAAATGGAAGTCTAATCCTAGTGTTAAGGCACTCGGTTCTCAGCTTTCAATATATTCCGTGTTGAATGACAGAACTCAATTAAAAATGAAGCATTCCCCCGAATGGAAATCGAACCCCCACTTGTCTCGTTTACTGTCAGACGCTACCACTCCGCCACGACATAAAAATCCTGCTATATACATATCCAAGTATTTGCTTAAATTTTGTTCAAATAGATACAACAACTTTACCACGACATGAAAATTTTGCTATATACGTACATATTATGTTGAAACGATGTACAAATAGACACTTATAAGGCAACTCTAGTAACATACCGTGGAAAGGAAATAAAACTCACATGACAATCCGAAGTAAATCAAATTGGCTCACGCGGAGTCCCTTTATCTTAAATCGACATGTCCACACGAAGTGGCACATGCTCGTGATACTTTTACTCGTTACATAAAATATGAACTATAAACTAAGAGCATTTTACGATTTCTTTGTAGTTTAGAGCGATGTTTTGTTTTGAAGTATTGGTAAATTTCCTTAGTGGCTTTAACTCTCCATGCCCACCACAGAATAGTCTGGTGTCCACTCCAGAACTTTTAGATATAAGAAACTAAAACTGAAAAAATTAAAAGAACCTTTACACTAAAAGATCAGTTCAAAACAAAAGCCAAGAATGTTTAAAAATTTCCTTGTTAAATTTAATTTCTTTATTTAAAAAAAATCGTAAATAAATATTAATAAATTGTATATTACTCTTTCTTTTCTAAGAGCATGTAATTGTTTTAGAAATTTTATCACGTTGATCAAAAATCTACCATGTAAAACAGAACTAAGACAGTAATTTACTAAATAAGTAAGTTTTATCTACGGCTTCGCCAGTCTAATGAAAATAACTAAGACATTCGCACGTGTTATTTATAGCACAATTCAAAGTGTCCGGCGTAGCTCTGACCTCAGGCACAGCGGATTGTATCGAAATAAATAATTTAATATCTGATGTCTCAATAAATGGACTATCCAACACAATTTTTCTTCTTGAATTCGAAGCAGTAATTATGTAGATAAGCGCGTTCAACCATGAGTTTATTTGTCTTATCATATGTACTTATATTATGAAGCATCAGCTCATATAAGTATTTCATCATATTAGTCCATAGGATATATGCTTTTAACCTTTTGTACATTATATTTCTAAACACTTGAAAATAACAATGTTAAAAATGAATATAAGGCCAATGGATATTATATTTAAATTTTATTCATTTTCTCGCCCCGGTAGACTAAGCAACAATTCCATTTCCAGTTCCGCCAATCACCAATATTTTAATTTAAGCGTTTTAAATTCAGCAGAAAGTAGAGAAATGAGTGCCTTAACACTATGTACCTTGTTGTATGTCCGATGTGAATAGCGCTTACTAAAAAGATATCTAGTAATATGATGGCATGGAGTTTGTTGTGTGCCAAAAGTCGTCCTGTAAATCTTGATACTATTTAGAAGTGACAGAGTAGGGTCTATTTCATGTAATGGATACTTGTATAGATCAAAGTTTCGAGACGCACTATATTTATTTTTTATCATTCCTTTACTTGGCGTAGTAGTTTGACCTGTATGTAAAATATTAGGCCAAGCAAAAGAAAAGTAGCCTAGGAAATATTTCATATTTATTTTATCTCATCTTTGTTAACTGTCTCTATACAATTTTTTCTTTTGTTTTTCGTTTAAAAAGTAAAGTAAAATACTTTCCTTAAATTAAGTGTCAATATTATAAACTTAAATAATTTAAAATATATTTAAAACCGTCGTGATGGAGCAGTGTCTGATCGTATTATAATGATTGTCGGTTCAATTCTCACTCGGGGAAATGAATTATCTTCATTTCTTCACGCCTATCTCCGATTCATTTACAAAACAGGAATTTGGCGGAAAAATGGCTTCGAATCGGATCGGAGTGCCTTAACACTAAGTTCCCTCTGTTCATTCTAATTATTTATAATGAAAAAAATCCGTGACTTTAATATCCATATAAACAAACTGACGATGCTTTTGCACCACTACCAAATAAAGCATAAAGCAAGACAATAAAAATCATTGCCAAATCAAAAACAAATAAAAAACATTTCAATGTTATTTATAATCACATATATTTTTATTTGAAATGAGGACAACTTTCCATCATTTTGAAGATACCTAATTCAGCTGGTGTTAACTTTTTTTAAATTCACAATGTATCCCGCTTATATCAGTTATCTCCTAGTGTTAAAACACTCTTTTGTTCCAGACTTCCAGCAGTGTTGAGTGACGGAACTCAACGCCACGCTTTGTCTTGTTATCAGGAAGAGGAAATACGTTAATTCACCCGAGTGGAAATCGCACCCGCGACCGTCGTGTTTACAGTCAGACGCTGTACCGTTGCGCTACAACGGCCTCATAGTGACCTTGTGTTAAAACCTTGGAAATATTAAATCGTTTATGGTTTTCATTAATTATGCCATTTTTATATATTCTATAGAAAGTAGCTTTATAAGTCGTGATGACACAATGTTTTGGACCAAGAACGTTTTGAATTTGAATTTTATAAAATGAGAAAATATATTTAAGGTAATATAAACGTTATGGGTATAAATAGGTTTTAAGTTTGTAACGCAATTTATATTTTTAGGTTAAATTTCTGATTTTTTTATGCTATCACGTTTTGTCTTCGCACAAGGCCGTCGTAACGCAGTGCGACAACAACTGACTGTATATTTGTGAATTCGATGCCCACTCGGGGGAATTATAAGGAAACTAAAATATTAGTTTCCCGACTTTCCTATAGAAAACCGTACCGTATGTACCGCATGCGGAAAAAAGCGTAGAGCAAAATATTTTTTTGACATATTCCTAATTGAATGGCACAAAGAGTTCTAAGACGTTTTGTCTTATTAGAACCGACTTCATTCCCTCGAGTAAAAATCGAACCCACACCACGCGCTTACAGCCCGACTCTGTTTTACAGCAACATGGTGGCCTCTAGAATTCATATTAATTTCATTAATATTTTATCACGATAATTTCATTTCGATACATAAAGTTAATTTATTAAGAAAATCTATGTGATTCATGAATAATTTTCAGTATATATATTAAATAGTTAACACGGGAGTCATATTTACAGTAAAATTAAAATATACATGTATATCTGTCGTGGCGCCGGGGCGTTGCGTACAACAGTAAACACGTCAGGTTGTGGGTTCCGATTTCCAGTCGAGAAAATAATATATTTTATATTTTCATTTCGTTCCGGTACTCCACACGCAATTTCTCCAGGTTAACAGACGTGTCTTAACATATATTTCGGAATGGAGAGTCTTAACACTAAACTCCAAGTTCCATCTGCCTACCCTATTTTTACATTTGTATAAAATTATACTATAATAAAATTATACGTTTAATTATGTGTTTTTTGTTTAGCATGTCGCAATATCGATATGAAATCCGCGGATATCACAAATTAGTTTTAACTTTCGCAATTGGCCTTGACATACAGATACAGCTGACAGAAGACATTATGTTACTACTAAGTTGTGGTAGAGCGTGAAATTATTTTTTTTTTCTTATGCATCTCTTGTATACATACATAGTAAATTGAGTTAATTAATATAAATTTAAATCGAAAACCACAATGATGCTTAATGTACTTACGAATGCTTAATGTACTTAATGTACTTGAACTTATATAATTGTACCACGGCATTGTAAATTAAATCTACACTTCTATACAAATATTATAAAGCAGAGGAACTCCTCTGCTTTATAAAATTTGCTTACTTAAGCACACTAATCTCAGGAACTACTGGTTTGAATTGAATTTTTTTTGTCGGATAGTCTATTTATTAAGCTACAGAAACTCATATAGACTATATGGCATGTTACATATCGTTAATCGATTTAATGACCCACTGAACCGGAAGTTAGTAGTATTTCGTGGGGCAGGTAGAATCTGTTGTAATGTCATACACAATTGTTAATTGCTTACATTTCACCAGGGTCTTTAATAACTTAGACCAGTCGTGGCGCAGGGGCACAACAGTGCGACTGCAAAAACGATAGGTTGTGGGCACAATGCTGATGCTCGAGGAAATAAAATATTTAATTAATCAGCTTCGCATTGTATCCCGCACACAGCGGGATGGGCGTTAAATTCCGTCACTGAACACGCAATGCCTCCAGAACTTGGCGGAAAGTGGGGAACGGAGTATCTTAACACTAGGTTCCCTCTGCCTACCCTGCTGTGTGCGGGATACAGCGTGAAGCGTGCTAAGAAAAAAAAATTGAGATATTCGAACTCAATTAATATAGCCTCTACTTCGCCATATCGGCGTTAATAAATCAATTTATTTGCATAATTTAATATGCCATTCGATATTAACATGATTTTGGAAGACAATCATCTTCGTGACCTCGAATTTGTTCTAATAAAGACACGTTTGTAGTAAACACATAATCTTTCGCAAATCATTTAAAAACATCGCCCTATTGAATTGACCTTTTTACTAATTGGCAAATTTGAAAAACAGAGTGCAGTGTTGAGTTCCGCAATTCCACATAAATATCTCCAAACAATTCAAATGCCTTAAGACTAGATTTCCTCCGTCTCTACCTAAAATTTGAATGTAGCGACATCAGACCATTGGTCTTGGAAACTGCCTATTTACAAGTATGCGCTTCTAACTATTTCTCTTTTTCTATTGTTTAGTGTGAGAAAAAACTTTTTAAAACTTTAAAATTATAATACCTTGCCTACAACCTCTTTTAAATTTCTTAGTCTGCCATTCTATCCATAAATTTAGTTTACTGAGATGACAAATTTTAATTTTTTGTTATATTGCGTGTCTGGGAGATGAAAAAGTTTTAATATTAAGGCGAAACAACAGCCAATTCTTAATATTTTCAACAAAATATCTCATTTACTTAAGCTGGTGGAGCATTACACTGAGCGGGGTAAGAGCGTTTATTACATTCGGCCTTAATAAGAAGAATTGTGAAACATTTCTATTTAAGAATTTTAAATGGGCCTAGTATCATATTGTAATATGATGATTCTATTCATATATTTAAATTTTGACATGCCTACAAAGTGGCTTAACTAATAAAGTTAAGACTAATAGAAAAGTAATTCGTTCCCCACAATTTACTACACAGTACAGCACAGGTTCCCTCTATTTACTATCTACAGCGCGAAACCAAAAAAAAGTGTTAAGTTAATTTGAGTTAATTCACATGCATCTTATTTTTCTTTATCTCTATAGATTTATTTATACTTTTTTTTAAATAAAATAGGCATTTAATATTTTCGAAAATTAAAATTTTTCAAATAAAAAAAACAAATATTCTTTACATTATCTATTCAATGGAAACTTTTTTTATGTTACAGTACAAAAATTACTCTAAAATCACAAAAACAAAATTAATAACCAGTGTAATAAAAATAGAAGTTGAAAATTTGCTTTTTATTGCGTATTTTTTCGGGCAACTTGCAGACTAAAATACTATAGTAATAAATCTTCTAGAACTTTTGAGTATTATGCGTTACATTATAATATAAGAAAAAATGATACACTATAAAATAAATACAAAGAATTTTTCAGGGGATTGCGTGGTGCAGCTGAAAAGAGTATTACTGAAAGCGACGGTTTTGAGTTCGATATCCTCTCGGGGAAATTATATATTTAAAATTATTGAAATTTTTTGGTGGTAACAAGATAAGGCGTGGCGTTGACGTCCGCCACTTAACACGCAATGGCCCGAAAATTGAGCGAAAATTGGGAAGCGTTTTCTCCTTCCAATTTTCTAATTAATACGCTCACGGGAATTAATTATTTTCATTTCCACGCTCCGGCAGGAAAAGTGTGGAGTTGAGTTCCGCAATCCAAAACTGAGAAAAATATATAAATAGATTCACTTTATTTATTACTTCTTAATGTCTTTTTACCAACAATATGTCTTAGCTGAGTGATTCACCATAGCAAAATGTAATTTATTATTAAAGCTAGACACATAAAACTAGACCTATACAGTCTCTCAACATAAATAGCCCTTAAGGAAGTATTTTATTACTAGGAAACTTTATCTTAGGGGTTACAATTTGTATCTACCGTATTGTTACCAAATCTATACTCAAAAAGCGTGTCGAATGGAGAGATTTAACGCTGCGCTTTGCCTCGTTACCAGTGGAAGTCGAACCCACAGCCTGTCGCGTTTACAATCGCTCCTGCGTCACGACTACCCTCAAATAGAATCAAATCAATACTCTTAAAAATAGAAATCATTATCATCTGTCAATAATTTAAAAAAACACTAAAAAAAATACATTACATTATAAATTTTATACACAAACTCGAGCCACACAACTGAAACAGGATATATTTACTAGTATTCTTATATAAATAGAATTAATAGACTAATGGTACGCGCGTTAATAGAATCATGCCAAATTATGCAAATTTCACCGGCGGCTCTATCGTACGTGAAAATGTGTAATACTCTGAGATCAAGTTTCTAATAACACATAATTTAAAGCAAAATAATAACATTTGTGCTTCTAAAATAAGAATTATAATAAATAAATAAATCAGCTTCACGCTGTATCCCGCAAAGTAGGCAGAGGAAACCTAGTGTTAAGACACTCCGTTCCCTACTTTTCGCCGAGTTCTGGAGGCATTGTGTGTTGAGTGGCGGAACTCAGCGCCGCGCTTTGCCTCGCAGCTTTACGCATATAGAAAGGTAGGCAATGGGAACTTAGTGTTTAGACACTTAGTTTTCCATTTTAGTTTGCAATTTTCGTGACATCGCGTTTTGAGTGGCGGAACACAACACTGTGCTTTGTCTTGTTGTAAGTTTATGAATTGAGCAATAATGAGATAATTCAACGGATACAGCGTGAAGCTAAAAATAAATAAAAGAAAAACTACATTATTACTTATAGGTTTACTCTCTTTTTATTTGTGTATGGCATAAGTGACTTTATTTAGATTATCATTCTGAGTTACGTAAATCTAGAACCTTTCTTCTCAGTGATTTCATTGGATTTTTTTCAGTAGGTAGAACTTTACTGATAATAATAATTACAATAAATAAAAAAAAAATCTATATTTCGGTAACTTATATATATAATATCTCCATTTTATACCTATTCAAATTTAAGGTATTCACGAAGTCCGTGGCATGAACGAATAAGATAAAATAAGATTTATTCTACTCTTTGGTTTTCCGTTCACTTAGAAATGTCATATAAAGGTTTACTTACACGTTTAAAATATGCATTTACATTTGAAATATTTACCAAGTTCAATACGTTTTTAATCTATCATTACTTGAATCTGTAAAATCTTAACAATCGTTTGGAAAATCTCCGGACGAGTCCTCAGACATGCTACTTTATGAACCCAAGTTCAAATTTTCAAGCACATCTTTACAGAAACATCGACATATATTAAATTTAACATTTATGTACATAATATATACAAAAATATAAAAATAAAAAATTATTTTCTATATAATAAATTATTGTCACCCTACAGTTCTTAATGGAGAATCATGAGGGGTCAGTATTATTGAGGCGATTGCGTTTATGGCGATTCAACTGTCGCTCTTACTATTATTTATTGCAAAAAATACTAGATTTAGATATTACAGGGTCGTGAGAGGGTCGTGTGTACAATTCCCACTCGGGGGAATGAAACATTTAACATTTTCATATCTTCACTCTGATAACAAGGCAAAGCGCAGCATAAGTTCCGTCACTCAATACGCAATACCTACAGAATTCGGCGGTAAGTGGAGCACGGAATGTCTTAACACTAGGTTCCTAGGTTCTCTGAAGTGTTATTTAAAATTAAAAAATAAGTAAAAAAAAAACATACCATTGTGTTCATTTGAAAATCAACTAAGGATTAAGGATTGTTATTTAAAAAAAATGGACTATCAAATACGTCACAGTCGTATCAACGTAATTAAATTTACTTTATTAACGTTAATAAAGTAAAATTAATTACATACCCACTTTACCTGCGGCTGCGATCAATCCATTTTATCACGCGAGCAACGCCACGGGTAAAAGCCAGTATCAAATAAACTATATTCAAAGATTCCAAAAACTAGATTTATTGATTCTTTTGATCAATTTCTTTGATATTCATTTGTAGGCAATATTTTTTATTGTACCTAGTCATCTTTCAATGAAGCTTTGAACAATTCTTTAGTAACAGACGAACTGGATTTTTATTACAAGATTAAATCTGTTAACGTTTTAAAAGAACTCGTGTAAATATTTTTATAAGTAAAAATTATATCTTTATTTCTCTATATTTTTTATTTTTATCATAATAAAGCTCTATAGTTTATTTGCGCTGAAAAGTTTGTTAAGCGCGTTAATCTCAGGAACTACCGATACGAAATGAAAAAATATTTTTGTGTTAAATAATCGATTTATGAAGAAAGGCTCTGGCCTTTAGGGCAAATTACCTATTATACCTGCGGTTACTTCAACCACTTATAATGTGATCATGTGTCATACACAATTCTTTAGTTATTACCATTTTGACTGAGGCCATAGAATAAAGCGTTTCTATATTGATAATAATGTTGTTTAGCATTGGGTAAAAAAATGCTATAAAATACCTATAGGTACCTGAGGACGGTCGTGGCGCAGGGGCACAAGCGTGAGATAGTAAACTCGATAGGTTGTAAGCCCATTCAACGAAATGAAATATTTTAATTTCTTCGCTGTAATAAGGCAAACCGCGAGGTTGATTTCCGCCAATCATCATGCAATGCCTCCAAAAATCGGGGAAAAGTGGGAAAGGAAGTATCTTAATAGTAACTGATTATCTGAACACTAGGTTCCCAGGTTCCCTTTACTTACTCTGCTTAGAGTAGGATAAAGCGTGAAGCTAAAAAAAATACTATAATATTAATAAATACTATAATATAATCTACATTTTTTTTCCTAGTTTTCGTAAAAAGTTAAATAACGTTTCGTTATATTAAATGACCCATTACATAACATATAATTTATATCGAGAGATTTATCACATACAAAAAAAACACTTAATTAAACGAAAGATAATAAAGTCAAGAAATTTCCAATTTGTGAAGATATAAATTCTGAATTCAAATTTAAAAGAAAATTTAACTTAAATTAAAATGTTGTTGATTGATATAGCGTAACAGAGTGAACCATTTCAATAAATTCTTAACTCCATTAATTTCATTGATGCTCCATTTAATTATTTAATTAAAATTATATTTAAAACTAGCCTTTGCCTGAGCTTCGCTTAGATAGAAATAACTAATAAAATTTAAACATTTTAAGCCGTTGTATCGAAATAATAATTGGCTTCTCTCGATACATTTATCGACTATACAAAACAAAAAAAAATCAATTCAAGCCATCAGACCCTGAGATTAGTGCACAAACACAAATTCTATTATTTTATTATATATATTTTTTTATAAGTACAGTTAAATATAAATAAAGAAAATGTATTATAATTTTTAATATAAAAGATATTTATATTTAAACGATATTTAAAATAAATACTTACCGGTATTAAAATATATTTTTACACAAAACACGAATCACTATACACGAATATATTAGAAAAAGCACTAGTAAACAATTCACTTTAACAGATGATCGTGTAAAACTTTCGCGCGAGAAACTTTTATATGCTCTGTACCAATCTACAATACGTCTACACTCAGCGCTTGTCGCGCGTATACTGAACTGGCTGAAAAATCTTCTCAAACAAATTTTCATATTTCGAATTGCATGATGGAAGCACGTTCCAATTATGAATGTAAATCGTATATTATCTGTGATCATTTTTTTTTAATATGAACAAAAGTCAACTATCTTCAATGATGCATCCTAAAATTATGTCGTAATTGAATCTCCTTTGATGATAAATTAAATTTTTATCTTGTTTATTTTATGTCAATATCAGTTAAATTGAATATGATGGAGCATTTACTTTGAAATTGATTGATGAAAAACTATTTCTGTAGAGGATTAAGTTAATGTTAGTTTAATAACTCGATTAATAATCATATAATGCAAACACACGTTTGGATGTTAAACCATTTACGTTTGGTTATATACAAACTATATTTGTTACTATTTATATTTTTAATAAAGTCAATATATATATTTTTAAATTTGCTGTGTAATATGACAAAAACAACAATATTGTTTACTTCTTGTTTTTATTGTTTACAATTGACGAATGAACAGAAATTAAGAATTTGACGTAACTTAGTTTACGTCTCTAGTTTTTACAAGCACCATCAGATGGTAAGTGGCCACTTTCGTTTATTGACTAATCCAATATGCGAGGAATTGAAGATACACTGCCGGTTTTGATTGATATATATATTGCTAAAATAACTAAAATATGACGTATAATAATATAATACGCACGTAACAAAAAAATCTGAGGCCAGTCGTGGCGCAGTGGAACAAAGTGTGACTGTAAAACCGACCGGTTGTGGGTTTAATCCCCACTCGAGGAGATGAAATATTTACTTAAATTTATATTTCCATTTCTTCGCTCTGGTATCGAGGCAAAGCGCGGCGTTGAGTTCTGCCACTTAAAACGCAATGCGTTCCAGAATTCGGTAGAAAGTAGGGAACGGAGTGTTACAACGTGAAGCTGATTCATTTTTAATTTTTATATACATATTTTTATTTAAAAATATAAAAAAATCACATTTTTTTATACTGACTTGTTGTATAAATAAATTTATGCTTGGTTGTATCTGTAACAATAAAAAGGCGGATCGGTTTAAAAAAGGTCTTGATGAAATGGGATAGACTTCAGATTTTCCATTAAATTAATTACTTAAAAGAGCAAAAAAGAGAATTTTCGTGAAAAAAGTATTCTTACCGTACATATTACACATTTTTTTTATATTTGTACTTTATAAATTGAATATTCAGCATATGCACTACAATAACAGTTAATTTATTAAATAAAAAGTCTATTCAAACTAATAGTTCGATTGGGTAAGATGATGAAAGTACATAAATTGTTAGAGTCAACTGTGGCGCAGTAGGACAGTGTTTGATTATTTTCTTTTCCCCGCTCTGATAGGAAGGCGTTAAGCTCCGCCAAAAGCCAAAAGTAGATAACGAAGTGTCTTAATACATTTATTTTATCTATAATTACTTCTGCCTACTCTGTTATGTAGGAATAATAATAATCTCTTTATTTCAGACTTTTGGTCCATATAATTTTTGTTAGTATATATTTTCTTAACCTATATTAGTATCACTTTTTTATATATTATTAGAAGCGTAAAGCTTTTGTTATCATCTACTTACGGGTTCCTGGAGACTTGGGTGCGAATTTAAATATTTTCTAATTGTTTATATAGTTGAGTTGGATAAAGAAGCGAACAGAGTAACTTTTGTACATTATATTGTTTTTTTTAGCTTCACGCATCCTGCATCAGAAGCAAAGCAGGCAGAGGGAATATTTTTTTTAAAACACCCCGTTTCCCACACATCACAATTGGCGAAATTTAACGCCGCGCTTCGTCCTGTTATACAGAAGCGGGAATATATTAGTAGAATTAACATGACGGTCTCAATCATCAAAATGCAAAAGATAAAAAAACATATTTTATACATAAAAAAGGAATCAAGTTTGTATTTAGCTGTCACAACAGGCGTTTTTTTGTTCCCATTGGCTGCACGAAATGCTACGGGCTGCACACAATATAGATAATAAATCGAAAGTAATTAAAAGACCGTTCCAGTACAAGCTCCCTTACAAATTAAACGTTTTACGGAATTCAGGCATGATTGAGTGATATTAATTGATGCTATTTACTTCAGTAGCCATTATACGTATTCACAACGAAATATGGCATATACATATATATATGTGCCTACATAAGTGAGGCCTATGTGGCGCAGGGGTACAAGGATGTTGTAGTGAATATTATCTTTTAACAAAATTAATTAATAATAATAATAATAATAATACATGTAAACTTCTATTTCATTCGATATTAATATTATATACTTACACTACATTCTATTTTCAAATTTACTTAAAACTAAATTGTTAATATTTATATTTAATATTCATCCGCACGCAGCGCATTCGCATGACAAACTTGTTTCGAGTTTTTTTGCTGTGCGTGACGTAGCCTGCTTGCTAG
>JAATLQ010038504.1:26703-117484 GCA_013421005.1 Heliconius erato x Heliconius himera | reverse complement strand
CCTGCGCGGGTTAGCGAGATGGTGAGCTAACTCGTGCATCATCTCAGAGGCGCGCGTCGACACCCGCGCGTACCTACGACACGGGTCTATCGAATAGGGGGCGAGGACTTCCCCAAGTCCATCGCCCCTAGACCCATTCATGGAGGCCGGAAAAGGGCGTTGTCAGCCCTTCTCCTGCGCCCTGTGCGCCTTCTGCGGCCGGAAAAGGGAATCAAGATCTCCCTCTCCCTTTCCGCAGTTTCCTTCTTGGACATCACGTCTTCGCAGAAGGACGCCACCGCGTCCCAAGACTCTACGCTACCAACCATCCTCCGCACTACGGCAGGCAGCGACAGATCGCCCCCTACTTCATCTGTGAGGACACGGCGATACATGTCGTACGCTGACTCAACCTTATAAGATACATAAAAACAATGTTTAACATAAATATGGTTCTTTAAATAATGACAATTTAAAAAAGTCCGCAATGGTATATGTTTATCTCTAAAGGTTGAGCAAAAGTAACCATTTTAATTAATTTACTTTATATTTATCGGGTTTTTGTTGTATGTATTTTCTATAATTGATTTTTATGAAAATGAATATAATAGTCACTTTTAGCATTTCATCTAGATTAAAATTATAGTTTACTGTATAACATTCTAATAAATAATTAAGGATCACTGATTCGAAATGACCTAGCCTACGAGCGGCATAATATGACCGACGCGAACAGACATGACTGACGGTTTTGTAAATTTTCATACATTTTCGAACTACTGTTAATTTTTATGTGATTATTTGATGTTTATAATTAATTTATACTTTTCTTTGCTTCTTGGCTTATTCGAGTAGTAGATTAGTTAGATTTTCATAAATTTCTTGGTGGTGGCATAATATTATTTAAGTATTTATTATTTAAGGAAAGAATTGTTAGTTATTTCATCTCGGTTGGATGGTTATCTATACCGTTGTTATACACTTAATAAATTATAGTTTTAGTTTTTTGGGATTTTATTTGATATTGCTCGCAATACTTATCATATTTAAATGTAGAAAGGAGTTTAGTTATTTCATATAGTATCTATGTACGCGCGCAAGGAAAACGTGTAAAAAGATTTTCCACGGGTAAATCAGTAAAATCACTGAATGTCCAATAAAAATCAGTTCAGTTATTCAGGACATTAGCTCGGGGAAATAGAAAGACAGATAGAGACAAAAAGTATAATATTTTTTATTGTATTTAAGTATTATGTAAATAACCACATGCACTTGCAAAAACATAGCACAACACATTTAATTTTAATTCTTTTAAATATTTATTTTACTTTGATAATACTAATGATGTAGCTGGCTTTGTTTAGTCTTTTTTATTAATATTTTAATATGATTACGTTAAATATTTTCAAAAACATTTTCATATATATATATATAATAAGCATTCGTATAATTCATGCGGGCGAAGCCGCGTCCGGGTCCGCTAGTTCTATATAAAAAGCAAGTCCTCCTAACATAAAAATAAACAATCGGCAACAAATTATATCATTTTACATAGTTTTAAACCACGGTCACAAAAAAAAAGAGAAAAATGACAAAAAAAACCTATGAGTGACCGTTAAAGAATTAGATCAATGGCGTCGTTGGTGGTCCATTCCTCGAAGCACCCCTTCCTCGGGGGTGGACTGGGGAGCTGCGGGCACACAGACGTAAGTGAATAGCCTCCACTGATTTACTTAATCGTGAGTCAGATATTATCAGCTATGCAGTGTTTTGTTACGAACGTGCCACAGCGCCGGTGTTTTTCGTTTTTTTCTGCGCACTTTGACTTGTTATTGTACCAATACGGTTCGAAGGTTGCGTTTAGGAGAAACGAGTGATTAAATACACATTTTATTGTGTATATAAATTGAATTGTTTTTTTTTAGTTCGACGTATTTGACGTTTCATAGTTTAATTAAGACTAATGTTAGGGGTTCATTGTAAATTTTTCTTTTATTTATGTAAATTGGTTCGTTTCGTTATGTGAATAGAATAGAATGTGATGTGAAATTATGAATTTTAGGATTCCGTAGTTGTAATTGTTGTTTGTAGTAAGAAAATACAATAGAAATAAAGGAAAATAGTGAAAATTTGTAGGTATTTCATAGAGAAACTTGAAATTGTAGTTTATATCATAAAAAAATAGTATTTCCTGTTGACCTACAATTCTGAAATTGGCACAGAACGTTCGGAGGGCGAGTCATTCAGAATCATTAAAATTGACATATAAATTTCAATTTGAATCATAATCACTGCACGTACAGCCTACTAAATAGTTAAGATATAATTAAAATAAAAAATCTAAAGTAGAAAAAAAAATATTGCATTTGCTTTTAGTATATTTCTAGAAAAGTATCTATAGAAAGTGTTGTAATTGATATTTATTTAATAATTTTAGTGCGCATACGCCTTACCATACGTATTATAATCGATAATCTATAGTGATGTTCTGAGAATGGAGCGCGATGTAGGATTATGTTTCTTGGCCGTAAAAAAAGCAGTCAACAAAGAGACAAGTTACACCGGCGACGAGACAAACAAAACGATTGATGCCGCACTTCACCGTCGAAGTGGAACAGGCACGAGGTTGTGATCGTTTTGCATACATGTTCTTTATTATGTAAAAAAAATTATGTTATGTATATTTTATTATTCTATCACAATCTTAATAAAATCAGCTTCACGCTGTATCCCGTAAACAGCAGCGTAGGTAGTGGGAACCGCATAGTGGTAACACACTCTGTTCTCCACTTTCCGCCGAAATTTGGAGGCATTACGTGTTAAGTGGCGAAACTCCGCGCCGCGCTTTGCATCGACACCAGACCGATGAAATGGAAATATAAATTTAATTTCCTCAAGTGGGGATCGAACCCACAGCCAGTCGCGTTTACAGTCACACTTAGTGCCCCTGTGCCACTACCGGCCCCTATTGCAATCTTAATTATGTGATAAAAATATTATAACTTTTATAGCATTTTTGTTTTTAAATTTTAAGCACCCCACATTTTGTGAGTCAAGCACAGTGACTATTATGGAATATTGATTTATTCTTTTAATCTTTCCCATTAATTTTAATTCATAATATTCTTTAAACTTGTGTATTGAGTTCCAACCCCAGTCCTAACTGTGGTTACTGCGCTACTGGACGTACGGGGTAACTATATCCATAAATCCATCCATAAATAGCTTTTACAAATTTCACTTTATTAACAAACAGTCAATGAGATAACCAAAAAATAAACACTATATACTAAAGTTACTAGGACTAATGGACTTATAGGACTAAGTTAAGTAACGTTTATGTAATGCAACAATCGCGAACACACTGTAGATTTAATTGCCTTAATTAACTTTCTGCCCTTTAATGATCAAAGATCTAGGTCAGATGACGTCCAGAGTAATGTTGGGGCCTCGTAGTTAGTAGTGATAGATGGTGATAGCAGTAGGGTTGCATTTAATGAACTAATCTAGGGCCGCGTATGAGTTACTTCTAAGGGCAGATCGCGATAAAGCTGAGATATGTCTAATTGTTTCTAATTGTAGAATCTTATTTAATTAGATTTCTAAATTTTTTTTAATCTATTAAGTATTTTTATACTAGCTCTTTGGTTTTTTTTCAATTTTACTTCAGAGGAACCTAGTGTTAAGACACTCCGTTCCACACTTTGTATCGAACTAATTTCTCTATATATCTGGAAGCATCAATCGTAGTCAGATTTCATTACTAGATTACTAATAGACAAATTTTAATTACTAATAATCCCGAAATTTCCTAAATTAATCTAAAAATAATTGTTGCCGTGTTTTTCTTCTTTTAGTTTCACGCTGTAGCCCAATGTTAATCAACACATCCCCTTTCTTACTTTTCACACAGTTCAATTTTCAAGATATTGCATGTTGACTAGAAGTAGAACTCAACGCAAGAAAATAATTCTTTACCCTGGAAGGGAATCGAACCCACAACCGTCACGTTTACAGTCCGACTCGATTGACTTAAATTCTGCAAATACTTAACAGACTAGGGTTGTCCAATAATTAATCGATAGAAACATGATTTTTTTTCTAACAAATTACTTTATTTGGTACTTTACCTAATACGTCTCGTTTTAATTTATTTATTTTTACATTTATATTATTTGAAACAGCGTCTGATTCTAAGCGCGATGGTCTTTAGATTTCCACTCGTGGAAGTGATTATATTTAAATTATTTATATTTCCTCATGCTGGTAGACAAACCGCAGCGTTGAGTTTCGTCACCCAACACAGTGTTTGGGAAACAGAGACTCTTGGCACTAATTTTCTTCGACCCTATGGCAGGGAAATTCGTGAAATTACAAAATATATATATTTTTTTATTTTAAAATTGTTTTAAGCTTTAAGCTTAGTAAGTAAAATTCTCGTTCACTAAATTCTTTTACATTGACTATTACATACTGTATTTAAAGAATAATATTCATATCTGTTTGGTTTGGTTCTTTAATTATGGCGTTTTGAGCGTGCCAGTTGAGCACATATCACTTCGCCAACGTCACGTTGTATGGAGGAGACACGAAGGAGGTTGTACGGTAAAAAATGATAATTTTACACAGTAGGAGAATGCATGTTAAAAAAAAAAGATTATAAAAGAAGATTTTTTTTAAAAATTCATATCTGTTATCAATGACTCGTGTATGACAGTGACAGATATAGTGACGTTGGTTTCCGCCACCAAATAAATAGTGTCTTAGGATGGACTATGAATATTTAAGGCATGTGTCAATTAATTCAATTCTACATATACTTATACATATTAAGAGTAATACATAGGTATATATACTGAATTTGATGATTCATTATAGAAAGGCAGTAATGGCGGAATTTGTAAGTACGTTTGTGGATTCAAATCCCACTCAGGGAAATTAGTTATTTTAGTGTCCCTTGCTTACATAAGTTTGCTGCGAGATGTTTTTAAAAATGCAGGTATTATTACAGTTGCTTCACAACTTGTGTATTATAATATTCTGTTTGTCCGGCAAAATATACAGTGACATAGTAAAAATGTGATATACATACGATAGGAACGAGAAATAAAGATAAATTTGTTACGATAAGTTTTCACCTCCAAAAAGTTAATAAATCTATTATAAGTCTTATGTTTATAATAAACTTCCGCAGTGTATTCTAAGTTTGCCACTACCACAATTTAGAGTAGCTTTAAAAAAAATACTAACAAGTAAAGCTTATTACACTATTCAAGAATATTTAGATGATAAACATGTATGGAATTAATGTGGCAGACATTCATGTAATAATTAAACTATACCATTGACTTTGAAAAGAGCAACTGTTGAGATTCTCGCCGACTTTTCTGAGGAGAACTGCCTTCCGAAGCGGTGGTAGCTTTTTTTGTTTTTATGTTCATTCGACGATTCAAAAGTGCTTATAATAGTTTATTTGAATAAAGAATGTTTTGAATTTGAATTTGCAAATGTAGCCTCTGCCACGTTTACAGTCCGGCGCTGTCCCACTGCGCATCAACGGCCTTGAACTTAATGAAATTGTCATTTGTTGATATATCTATTTATTGATAAAATGGATATATGTTTATGAGTTATTTATTTTAAGTTAGGATTTTTCTAATTATTATATCATATTTTACTAAATATTGTCGTCAGTAATATGTTTAATCTTTATTCCATTGCGTTTATATCGGTAATCACTATATATGTATTTATTATTTACCATTACTATCTATAAAAAGCTTCAAACTCTTATGAGAACAAATATGGAACGAATATTTTTCTTTCTAAGTGTGGAATAATATTTTAAAAATGTTTAAAAATAGAGAACAAATTTTTAGTCACTGGTTTAGTATCAAAAGGCTTGTTTTATTTATACTAGATATAACTGCCGCCTTTATATGATTAACAAAATATTATTACTTTTAATATTGAGGCCAGTTGTGACGCAAGTTGGGCTATAGACGCGACAGCTTGTAGGTTCAATTCTCACTCTAGTGAGACCGGGACTACCAGTTACATTAATTCGCTCTGGTGTCGTGGGACAGGCCGGCGTTGAGTTTCGCCAATCGACACGCAATGCATGGAAATGGAGTGTCTTAACAATAGTTTCCCAGATTCCATCTGTTTTCCCCGGCATCTTCAGGATACAGCATAAAGCTAAAAAAATATATAGATTCAAGGAAAAATACATGTATTAACACTGCTTCATCTTAGCATGTTATAGTATAATTATTATCAAGGAGCGATCCTTGCACTATACATCTGCCTACGCATCAGTCGAAAGACCACCTACATTTGATGGATCGCTGGTGTTTTAACAATAAGAATCACACTTAAGTACTTTAGAAGGCACTAAAAGATCCTGAACCTAACCACATCCTGGATTCGTATGATTTAATGCATTGCTATATCACGCAGTAGCTTCATGTATTATTCTGCCCGAATATTCCTGCGGTATTCCGCCTAGCACTAGATCAAAGTGCAAATCGTTTAAACAATAGATTGTGACTCAGTATTTGGAATATTTGAGCAATTTCCTTAAGGATACATGTTGGTCGCCATTAACGATTTATGGGTAGGCTAGTGGCTCTATCTAAATTATAAATTATTTATGATTAGCTGTCAACGTTGACTAAACTTGACATAGATTGATAGATATTAAATAGTTTTAATAAAATTAATGTAGCAGATTTTTTTTCAGCTTCATGTTATATCCTGCAAATACATGGTAGACAAATGGAACTTAAGAATTTATTGTTAAGAAACACCGTTCCCATTAATACACTTCCGTTCCCCTGTTTCTGCCGAATTCTCAAGTCATTGCATGTTAAGTAGCGGAACTCAACATTATGCTTTGTCTGGTGACTTGAGCGGGGAAATGAGTATAATAAATATTTCATTACTCCGAGTGGGCACCGAAACCGCGACCGTCGCGTTTATAGTCGCACACTTGTGCCCCTGTGCCACGTCGACCTCCCCGCGCCACGACTAAAATTATTTATTTCTCTCGATTAATAGTAAAATATCAATCAATATTCCAGGAGGCCAGTTGTGGCGCAGGGGCACAAAGTGCATCTGTAAAATCAACAGGTTGTGAGTTCCATCCCACTCGAGGAAATTATATATTTATTTACATTTATATTTTCATTTCTTCGTTCTGGTGTCGAGGCAAAGCGTGACGTTGAGTTCCGCCACTCAAAGTGGGGAACGGAATGTCGTAACACTAGTTTCCCACTGCCTACCTTGCTGTGTGGGTTTATTTATTAATAAATATTGTTTATACAAATGAAAAAAAAACGAATACCTAACTTTAATACCTAACCCAAATGTACTATATACAGGGTGGAAGAGGCAGCGTTCCATTTACGGAAATAGCATATAGGGTAAAATATTTCAAACCTATACCTAAAGAAATTAATCAAGATACCTCAACAGTTTGGACGTAAGATTTTTTTTTCATTTCACGATTTTTATCCATACCTGTATTTCGTGTGACGCGATTATGTATAGATCCCAATAACATAAACACTTACTACTACAAAAATACTACTAAAGGTTAAACAACTTTGAACTTTATCGCCAATACATACGACTCGATTTCGAAATGAGGGATGTGCGGCGGTGTTCCTTTGATAGGTTTATGTGTGCGTGCGTCATCCTTACAAATGGCGTTTTGTTTTAAAATGACAATTTTATTATTTATTTTGTTTGAAAAAAAAAACTTTTTCATTTTTGGGAATTTATTTTTTTCTGAATTATATTAGGCTTTTATAGAGTCGTTAAAACTGTGGTTTCATTTAATGTGGTGCTGACACTTCCACCCTGTATACCTATAAATACCTAACATATCTAACCTAAATATATTTACAATTCAAAGAGATATATAGATTCTGTCGACTAAAATTCCGATATCTATTTTTTACAATAACTATAAGTATAAGCTTATAGAAAGAATTTTTGCAGAAGATATGGATTTTGGACGAACTGCTTTCTTGCTTACAATTGCTTCCGTAATTTACATTTTATCCCGCTTTTACTCGGGCAGGCAAGACAAAAGGAACCCAATGTTAAAACATTCCGTTTTTCGTGATATTGAGACTTGTTGAAAGTAAGGAACGGATGGTCTTAACACTAGGTTATCTCTAACTATGCTGCGGGACGTACATTATACATATATGTTGAGGTAGCTTTAATTAAACATTAAAAAAGTAGGCGGCGTTGAGTTCTGCCACTCAACACGCAATGCCTCCAGAATTTGGCAGAAAGTGGGGAACGGATGTCTTAACACTAGATTCCCTCTGCCTACCCTGCTGTGTGCGGGATACAGCGTGAAGCTAATTTAATTTAATTTTTTTTTAAAAAAGTATATAAATTAAAATATATAATGAAACACAACATTTTCTTATTATCAAAATCTATCGATAGCTGACCAGATAGCATCACTAGTCTCCTAAGGCGCGAGGGTAATGATAGGATTTACAAAGTGGCGGGCGCCGCAAAGCGACCGCATCGACAGCAAATCGAGATTAATATGAACATTGTCGATAAATAACAGCGCGAGTAATGCACCGCACTAGATGTTACACAAATTGGTGCTATTGTGTGAATGTGAGTTATTGTGTTTCTACTTAATAAGAGAAATTATAATATTAAAGTAAACGTTGAGGCTAGTCGTGGCATAAAGTGTGACTGTAAACCGACTGGTTGTGGGTTCGATCCCCACTCGAGGAAATGAAATATTTATTTAAAATTTATATTCCTATTTCTTTACTCTGGCTTCGATGCAAAGAGCGGCGTTAAGTTCTGCCACTCAACACTTAATACCTCCAGAATTCGGCGAAAAGGTGGGGAAAACGGAGTGTCTTAACACTAAGTGTCCTCTGCCTGCCTTGATGTGTGAGGAAATACAGCGTGAAGCTGATAAAAAAAATTAAACGTTTCTAAAGTAACAAGAAAAAACCAATCCAAAACTTAAGGTTTAAAATATTCTAAAAGAAACAAAATGAAATGAAAATAATCAACTAGTTATTTATTGCGTGTACAATCTAATCATATAACATAAGAAAACAGAAAAAATAACAAAACTACTTTTAAACTCTCATGATAACAAAAATAGTCACAAGTGGGAATTGCGTACTCTTACATATATTATTGTGTAAGAGTACGCTTCTAGGTTGATAGGAGTACGCGGATCATCGATTAACTTATGGTCACTTGCAGAGCCGGCAAATAAAATGTCCTAAGCCCTCATACATTGTGCAAGCTTCATGCCACCATTCGGAGCATTTCGAACATTGTATCCAGTCCTCTGCGTACCAACAAGTGTACTCCCCACACTTGTTAAATCTATTACGAGCGACGCTAGTGGAAGTTGGAGCACGCAATGACAAATCGGGGTGCCGTTTTAAGAAAAGTCGAAGCCACTCCGTACCAACCTTTTTCTTTTCTTTGTTAAAACGATGTGCCAATCCATTCTTCTCAGCGAATTCATAAGCAGCTTCTCAGCTTTGTATGTTTTTGGTGGTCAATCCATAAAACATATTATCGACTTTTTTTATATAATTGCACAGGTCTATTTCCATCTCATTGGAAAGGGTTTTAGAATACCTGGCCAAGCTTAAAGCTGGAGATGATCTTTTCAGTCTCTTCCTATAGTGGCTTCATGCATCCCCAATGATTTGACAATTGCCTTCTTTGGTTCGCCTGCCTCAACGCGCTTCTTAGCTTCGAGCCACTCTTCTGGAGTACAAAGACTTCTTTCACGTCTAGACATCCTGTGAATAAAATGAATAAATCCATACTAAAAAATATAATTTTATTTTCAAATTTGCAACAAATTAGAATAAATATACTTATTTAGAAAACGTATAAAAAATTTCTTTCCTAAGTGTGGAATAACACTCTAAAAATGTTTAAAAATAGAATAAATATGTTCATAGTCTTATAAGGTGCACAACTGAGTACTTATACACATTCTAGCCAAATCGTAAACTAGCGAAGTTTATCGGCATCTCTTAGCGACAACCGCAATTACTCTGGCCTTATGTTTTAGGCATTGCCTTTGAATACTTCACAGTTTACTTCGATTGTACTTAATAATTGTATTTTTGTCTCAATAACACTTTTAAAATGGCAAAAACATTTAACATTTTGTGTAAAAATCTAAAAACTTACGTAATTTCTATGTTTTCCTCCGAAATTGAATTTTTTTTCGCACAGCACTTTCTTACGTCGCTTGGATCCCATTACCACTGAGATTAGCCGCGCATCGTAATCAACTTCACGGCATTTTGGGTAGCGTACTCTTATCGAATGCGTACTCATAGACCAGGTTACCCTACTTGAAAATATTTATTAAAAACCTATTATACTATTGAGTTATACGTACATTAAACATATTAAGTACTTACAAGATTTTTGCTCTATGTATATTGCAACTTGTTTGAGTGGACGTTAAAATATAAAATGTTAAATCTATTTTTCCCGTTGTCGTAGGAATGTCGAGAAATCCTTTCAAAATCTAAATATTCTTTATTCAATTAGCCCATTACGAACACTTTTGAATCTTCAAGTTACATAGAAATTATATCTTAGTCTTAGTGCTTCTCTACATTCCTAACCTCTCTTCATCGCCGATTTGAAGTAAGTCCAGTTTTTTTGTCGGTGTGTTTTTTGTCAGTAACTCCGCAATGAGAAGAGTGCAACTAAAAAAGATTTGAGGACTATTTCAATTAGCTATAAGAACAACGATACATCTCGTACGATCTCGTATTTATTATAAAATCAGCACTTACTAGCACAAAATAAGAAAAATACATTTCTCATTACACTTTAATGCCTATATGCACACGTTACGAGTTTCCACTAGTCTTATTGACAGATTCATTATAATATTTTTTTATTTATATAAGTCTTTTTTTAATATAGGTATATTTTTTTACTTCACGCTGTATCCCGCATAAAGCATGGTAGGAAGAGGGAAACTAGTGTTAAAACGCTCAGTTCTCCACTTTCTGCTCTATCGAGACCTCAATCTCAGATTCTTTCTTGTTATCCAGAGTAAGTAAAAGAAATAAACCGTCCCCTTCAGTGTACATCAAATCCGTCACATTTACAGCCAGATAGTCATTTACACCAGGATCGCCTTCCTATTTTTAAAACATTAAACTTATTGTCATCATACAAAAATACCCGACAAGCAAATCGTTCAATCAAGAACATGACGTTTCATACATACTCGTAGATAGCGTCACTCTAGCCGCTCGAGCGGAACACCGAGATGCGATCGCCAGATACCAAATCTGTTTTAATTATCGATTAAAATATCGATTTTTGCAAGAAAAAACAATGCCGTCGTTAAAAGGTCACACAGTGTGTGTCTAAAAATAGATAAATCGATAAAAATGATGCGTACGGCCTTTTGGATAAAAACAGTGATTGAATGGTTTATTAAGATGCTGTAGCAGTTTGTGAATTCACTTAGCAAAGATATTGATGGATTATGCGTCTAGGAAATGCTAAATAATGAAACAAAAAACTTCCGCATAGAACTTAATATATTATTAGTTACTTTCCTGATAATCACGTTATAAATAATTATCCTAAATCCTAGTATTAAGACAGCCTTTTCCCTAATTTCAACTGAAATTTCAACACATTATGTGTTGAGTGGCGCAACTTAACGTCACGTCACGTTAGTTTTCTAGAGCAGAGAAATAAAAAAAACACCACCACCTGGATACGTGGCACTCTACTACTTTGCTGTTTTGTAGCAACTTCCTTCAACGCGCCACGGAACTGTGGAATGGACTACCCGCGGCAGCATTTCCAGGTCAACATGACCACATTCAAAAAAGCGAGTCTATCTTCACCTTAAAGGCCGACAATGCACCTGTAACTCCTCTGGTGTTGCACGGGGTCGTGGGCGGCGGTAATCCCTTACCATCAGGTGACCCGAACGCTCGTTTTCCGTTTGCTCGTTTGGAAACCACACTTCGGAACCCACAACCATCGCAATTACGTCAGAATTAACTATATATACCATAAAACCCAGCCAAAATATATAAAATACAGGTTATAAAAAAATAATAATCATTTAATTCAATATTTAAATTTTCTAAAAAAACACAAGCTTCCCTTTACATTTCATTCAGAGGAATCATTACTTACTTCAAACATACAACCCGAAACCACTCTTATCTACGCGATCTGCCTCACACGTTCAACCAAAAAGAAAAAATGGAACCCCAAAAAGAGGACAATCAAAAGTCATTACTCCACCGCCTCATTAACTCCACTCCGCGGGAACCCATTAAGTGATTAACACGTGTACCGGCACTGACGCGGACAGGTCGCAGGAGTCGCAGGAGTCTCATGTAGATCCGTGATTATTAATCGCTAACATTAATATTCGGCCAGATCTAATGGCCGGGTGGCGTAAAATAAAAAGAGAATGATTTAAATTAGTTTTAATAAGTAACCCTTGGTGGTTTTGTATAAGTTCTTGGACAGATAATTGATTGGGTAGTTTTTCTTATTGTTACACATGTGGCTTGTGACGCGTAGTGACACAAGGGTGTGACTGTAAGCGCGATAGGTTGTGGGTTCGATTCCCACTGGAGGAAATTAAATATTTAATATTTTAATATCCTCGCTCTGGTAACGAGGCAAGCGCGGCGGTGAGTTTCGCCACTCAACGCGCGTTGCTTCCAAGCAGAAAGTGTCTTTAAATAAAAACGGAATGTGTTAACACTAGGTTCTTAGGTTTCGTCTGCCTCCTTTGCTATACACGGGATACAAGGTGAAACTATAAAAAAAATATGGCTTGTATTTTTGATTTGTGAAGAGAATTTAGTAATAAGACACTGCGTCCCCCACTTTCCGCTCATTTAAATTTCTGCATTACCTGTGAGATATTTATTTATTGACGAAATTATCGTTAGACAATTAAAAATATTTAAAAAAATCATGTACCTTATTTTTTAAAAAATCTAAAAAATCAAGTACATGATTTTGATGATGAATGATTTTCGTTGCGTCGAGGATACTGCAGGGTAGGCATAAGGAACCTAGTGTGAAGACACTCCGTTCCCCACTTTCCACTGAATTAAAAATATTAATTATCTTATATTATTATTTATGGACTCAGATTGTTGACTTATGCCCAATATTAATTTTAGATCGTTTCATATATCTATCCAATCTCTAGATTGGATAGATATATGAAACAATCTAAGATTGACGTTGGAGATAGGTTATTAATATTGGGCGTTAAAGATGATTGTAACTACGCGAGGTGAAGTTATATACCTATTACATTCTGTCGTTGTTTTACAGTAGTAAATTTTATTGTTTGACAGTACTGCATTAAATTGCAATTTTAATATTACAAAATAATTTCTACAAAAAGATAATTATTATAGCTTTATTTTGTAGTTGGCATTTATTGAGTCTCTAGACAAAAGAATAAATAAAAGAAACATGTCCCGCGTTTTTAAAGCCTTAAGTTTAGAATTTTTCCTTCTTTCAAGAAATTACGAAAATTTTGTATTGTTCTGTTCTTTTATTATGGCGCTCCGAGCGTGCCAGTTGAGCAGAAAATCACTTCGTCAATGTTACGTTGTATGGAGAACACACAAAAGAAAGAGTTGTACGCTAAAAAAAGAGATAATATTACACAAGAGACAAATGCATGTTTGAAATTTTTTTGTATCAAAAATATTTAAGCTAATAATAATTAATTGGAGTGGACCAGGCGAAAGGGGTATGCAGGGACCGTACCGATTGGCGCTCCTTTCTCTTTGACTAACTAACTCAGTGGATGCGCATAATGTGAAGCAGAAAAAAAAGATATAGCATACTATCTCCCACCACTACCATAGGGACATAAGCCTGTTAAAATAATTATTCAATAAATAAATATTATTTATTGTTTTTGCTCGTAACCAAAAGCGGCCATACGCAATGCCTTAAGAAATCGGCGGTAAGTGGGAAGCAGTAGTGTCTTAATGTCAAAATACTCTCAGCTAGTTTTAACACCTACCTTGTCACTCACCATTGGGATTGCTCCTTGATCTCTATAATTATATTTTTTGTTCTGTTTTAGCTGTATGCTATATCCCGCACAATAACATTTCTCAATAAAAGTAAAAGTGTTAAAATAAGTGAATTCAATTTTGGGGATCAGTAAATAACTTATTTTAAAAAAAAAAGGTTAAAGAAATAATCATTTCTGTTCTAAATTATTTGAAAAACATATATAAATAAGGTCATTAAGATTATGACAAAAATGCAGTTTTAATAATATTAAGATGTACAAATCTTTTTCTATGTTATATTATTATTTTGATATGAATGATTCCAAGTTCATAAGTCTATAAAAAATTACATGAAACTAAGATTTCAAAGTTTGTATAAATGAAATAAAATCAGCTTCACTCTGTATCCCACACACAACAGGGTAGGCAGAGGGAACCTAGTGTTAAGATACTCCATTCCCCACTTGCTGTCGAATTTTGGAGGCATTATGTGTTGAGTGGCAGAACTCAATGCCACACTTTGCCTTGACACCAGAGCGAAGAAATGGAAATATAAATCTCCTCAAATGGGGATCGAACCCGCATCCAGTTGATTTACTGTCACACTTTGTGCCCTTGCACCACAACTGGCCTGCGTCAATGAAATAAGTTAATAATTGTTGGTTATCAATGAAATAAGTTAATATTTATTATTAAAATATTTTGAGACCGTAGCGTTTGGCGCTCCGTTCTCTCTGACTACCCCGCAAGGGATAAAATGTGAAGCTAAGTTAAGTTATTAAAATATTTTTTAAATAGTAGGCAGGCAACCCAGTGTCAAGATATTTTACTTCCTTTTTTCTGCCCAACTTCATAACATTTGATATTGAATGGTGAAACTGAACACAAGGGTGGATTGGTCATTTCAGAAAATAATAAACAATCTCAGTGTTAGAAACAGTAGTTTATCTTAAAATCCAAATGGTAAAAATTTATAAAGTATAAAAGAATATCAGAAAGCTGTTTATAAATTCAAAATCAAATTAAGCAAGCATTCTTATCTTATAATAATATAATACGAATAAAAATAAACAATTACCAAAATATTTAAAAATAAATGAAAACATTTTATAACAGTTTTTTGGAATAAATTTATAATTATATAAGATATCAATTCTCAACAACTTATATATTATATTCCCATAACATATAATTATATATTTTTTCCTCAAGATTGTTCGTATCTATAGTAAATCGACGAATTTTATAATAGAATTACATTGCATAAAGCTTTATCTCTTATCATTAAATCAATAAATCATGATCGGGTGCGTTTGTTTACATTTTATTTAATACCAACATGACAGTGACGTTTCTTATCATTCTTAATTAATATATTGTAGTTTAAAAGTATTTTTTTACTTTTCTTCACAACGACGTGTTAGTCATTTATAAATAGCTACATTACAATCTAAATATAAAATACCCACCTTAGTTTTGAGCGCGTAGACGACACCTCCATGGTTAAAATTCGCTGTGTAAAATAGAATTCCGCCACCGATAACACAGGCACATGTCTTCCACACATGTTTATAAGTTTTATTACACTTAAAATAATGTACATTACGCGTTAAATTCGATGAAAATTGAAATTTTTGCAATAATTTTCCCGATGTGCGGCTTAACGTCGCCATGTTGGCAGAACGGCTGGTTGACGTTTAGATTATTGTGCGAAAGAGAACGCAAATCTATCAAATTTGCAAAAATGTACATAGGTTATGATATGAATATATTTACATTATTGAGATTTTATAAGATAAGAATTAGATAAGTAGTATTCAAGAATTAAAATTCAAGTGGATGTTTTGATTTTATTAATTAAATAATTTATAGTATATAGTAGACAGTTTGTATATTTAAAAAGCTGCAATATTAATAACTGTAGGAGGTTGATATGTTTGTGTGAATTTTGATTTTGTGCATAATTCAAAAAGCTGTTTTCTTTTATTAAAATAATTAAATATAACTTTAATTATAAGCTTTAATATTAAACTGTAATATTAATATTTTATAGGATAAGTAAATAGGTAAAAATAACAATGAATCACAGAACTCAATATTAATTTCTTTATTGTTATCATAACCAACAATTTAACCCCTTATAGTAAAAATAAATGTCTAATTTGTTTATAATTTAACCTTCTTTGGTATCAACTTCCTCTTGAGGATCTTGAACAATAATCGTTTCAATAGTGGGATGTACGACTTCCATTTCTTGTACGGAATGTAACAGTACTCGTTTTACAGTCTCCATATTGTCATAT
Organism: Heliconius erato x Heliconius himera; assembly: GCA_013421005.1. NCBI lineage: Eukaryota > Metazoa > Arthropoda > Insecta > Lepidoptera > Nymphalidae > Heliconius > Heliconius erato x Heliconius himera. Next base: position 101,124 of record JAATLQ010038504.1, on the reverse strand, counting down.
AGACCATACTCTGCCTGCCACAGAATTGTAGTTATCAACTGCTGTACATTTCCTCTTGTATGAACATTATTCATCTTCCGTAACTTATTACCTACATATTCTCCGAAAACAGAATATTCATCTTTCCTTTGACTCCCGTCTATTATAATTCTCTCAGGCCTTTGGTAATTTGTATTGTTGTGTCTCACTACAAATTTTGGTTTGGCGGGCGGTGATTGTACTTCTCGTTTGATTTTTCTATATTTCATCCTTTTGCGCTGTGGTTCATATGTCTCAACGGGTTCATACAAGTCATCATTGAGCCATTCCTCATCAGATCCTCGGCTGCCATGCATCTGCCGCACTATACTTATTGGTTCATTGTCACCTGTGATCACTTCATTGTGCATCTCATTATCCGTCTCGGAGTTTTCCAACACATCTACCTATAAAATAAATTATACACATTAGTATCTTATTACTATAATTTGCTATAAAAATACATAATTTGTAATTTTGAATTGGGTTTAGTATTAAGATTCAATTAAATGTAAACTATGTACATGAAAGTGTATATATTTAAAGAGTAAATACCTAAATACTATGTAATACACCGCAGTGATAAAATGAAATAAATAATCAAATATCGACTGTATCAAATCGATCCAAGGAAGCAATTCGTTCGCTCGGGGCACTGATCGATGCCGGCAGGCAGTGTAATCACTGATAACAAATAACCTATGCATTTAAGAATATAAATACCCGTTGTATTTCGATAACTGGCATCGAGCTCTCTGTGGACTCATTTCGGCTATCTCGTCGGTTATTAAGATCAACGGAAACGGAATAACGTACGTTGCTGTCTTTGTAGGGCTTTATGTACTTCTTCCGTTTGGTGGAGATGGACTGGTTGGCGTCGCTGTCGTCGAACGACCTGAACGCGGTGTCGTTGAGGCTGCCGGTGTGCAGCAGGTCCCATTGGATCGGGTGCTTGTTGACGAGGTGGGTGCGCAGGTTGGTGGTGTTCCCGAAGTACTTGTATTGAGTGTCGCACAGCTTGCACAGCACGGCCACGCAGCGCTTGTCCTCTTGAAGCCGGTCGAAAAAACGCCACACCAACGATGATGTTTTCTTCATATCGATTAACGATTAGTGATTGATCAATTGGTCGGGTTCACTGTGATGATCATTCAATTGTACTCGAATAAAAAACGCATCGATTTTTGATGGCGCACTGCAGACAAGATGGCGAACGCGATTGTAGCGACTAGCGACCCTCGGCCTTCACTCGATGCGATATGGCGGCGCGCGTCACTCGGTAATCGAGTTCTGTGTTGTCTGTGGTACATCGCATTTGTGTTACATACTATTTTTAATAATAAAAAAAAAACGAAATCGATGGCGTGTGCTTAATAGAATAGAATTTAGTTTAATATGAATGTTGGTTTTTTTTTATTTAGGCAAACAAAAATATTTATATTACGTAGCGCCATTTTTTGTACACAAAGTTAAAGAAATGTTAAATGCGAATAACGAAACGCAATTTTATTAAAATTGACAATTTTTTATAATTTTGTGATTTTATTCTTCTCTTAAAATTAAAATTTGATATGGTAACCAAGTTTTCATTTTAGGAGAAGAATAAAATTATTATTATATTTTTTAGTATATAATATACATAAGCCAGTCGCAGCGGCACAAAGTGAGACTAGAATCGACTAGTTGAATCGACTAGGGGGTCCGATCCTCACTTGAGGATATGAAATATTTATATACATTTATATTTTCATTTCTTCGCTCTGGTGTCGAGGCGTTGAGTTTCGCCACTCAACATGCAATACCTTCAGAACTCTCCGGAAAGTGGGGAACGGAGTGTCCTAACACCAGGTAGGGTAGTGCTTGCATTTCTTCTGGGACAGAGTACCCTCTTCCCCACCCACCCGGTGTCGCTGTAAAGGCCAATAGGGCTAACAGCATTAACCTCAAGTTGGAAAAAAAAGCTTACTTTGCTTTGTGCAGGATACCGCGTAAAGATGATTTGATTTTTTTATTTAATATACATTACTTTTACACTTTTTTCCTTCTATTTCAAGGACCTATTGACTGAAGTTGGCCTTCTTCCTTGATATTGCTGTACCGTCTAGTAGACACTTTTTTAATACATAGATATTGTAGATAGTTATTTGAGTTGTATTTTTTTTTTAATTTCAAATTAACTATAACATACAAAAAAAATTATAACCTATATATATAAAAGGACTTGTGCTGACTGACTGAGGTAAGACGCACGCAGAGCCGTAACCGCTGTGCGTAGAAACGTAAAAATTGGGCAGATGTTTATTTTCATTTTCTGGACATCCACTAAGAAGGAAATTCGAAAAATTTTACCCTAAAGGGATGAAATAGGGGTTGAAAGTTTGTATGAAAAAAAAATTTAATCTGTACCGATTTTTATAAAATTTAAAATTCAGACTCTTAAAAATATTTCATTGAACACGTGTTTCATGGTTTTTAAGAATTCACCCCCTAAGGGTTCAAATAAGGGGTTGAAAGTTTATATGGAAAAATCTTAAAAAATCTAAAAATTTAAATTCAGACTGTTAAAAATATTTTATTGAATACGTGTTTCGTGGTTTTTTTAGAATTCACTCCTAATAAGCGGGCGAAGCTGCGCGCGCCCCCTAGTAAAAGAATAAAATCTTAAGTCTACTGTTGAGTTATCTTGATTAATATCTTTAGGTATGGGTTTGAAATATTTTACCCTACGTGCTGTTTCCGTAAAAGAAGCGCTGCCTCTTCCACCCTGTACAGATACTTTTATCAAACAAGAGGAATTAATTTTATATTTTTAAAAATACATATTAAAATATAATAAAACACTCTTCTGAGAGTGCGACAAGGGTTGAGGCCATCGGTGGCTAGGGCTCCAGAGAGAGGAACCTCCTCACAATATGCGTCTTCTCAAGTAAAACTGCCTTCTGTATCCGCTTCTTGATCCAACAGCTAGGCGATAACCCCTTAAGATGTTGGTCGAGGCTATGCGCTATTAAGCCGTTAACTGAAACAACTATCGACATCATGATAGTCGCATTGACATCCCACAGTAAAGCAGTAGGCAGTAATCTCATGGGCTAAAACCAAATATTTAGATAGGTTTTCTTTTCCAGTCTTCACGAGATTAGCTTCATGTGGGATAGTAATATTAACAATCACTGCGCGGTGCGCTACTCGGTCTTCTATTACTATTTCAGGGCTATTGGTAACGATATCTGTCAGTAATAATAGAATAATCCCAGTAGAGCAAAGCACAGCTATTTTCAAGATCAGACGTGGAATTGTACCTATAGTAAGGCACCTCTAATTGCTGTTGGTGTACTATCTTGGCTAATATTATTAAGACTCCCAAGCTCGATGACACGCCCGACAGATGTCAACAATGCCATTATATCAACGTGTCTCTAGTAGTTCCGTGTCTTTATAACTTAACTTAACTTAGCTTCACGCTTTATCCCTTGCGGGGTAATCAGAGAGAATGGGGCGCCAAATGCTACGGTCTCTACATAAATCTTTCGCCTCGTCTACTGTCATCAACCTCTTCATACATGCCCTTCGGGGGATCCTCATGCTTTTTACGTGACTTTCCTCCAGTATCTTTGATACTGTGCTTTCGAAAGTCAACCGAGGTCTCCCCCTACCTCTCTTACCGCTCACTTTTCCATCATAAATCTTTTTTGCCATTCTTTCATCACTCATTCGTTCAACGTATCCGAACCAGCTGAGCACGTTCTTCTTCATTCTCACCGTGACATCCTCGCTAGTACCTGCCTTTCTGTGTACCTCTTCATTGCGGATTCGATCAGCTAAGCTGACTCCGCATATCCTACGAAGAGATCGCATCTCCACAGTATTCATCTTTCTTTCACTCTTCTTGTCTTGATAACTTCGTCCATAATTGCACAAAAGTTTGTCAGTCAAAAGTCAAAAGTCTGTAGTTTCCCCGAAACGATCCCCGAACTGTAACCAAGATAAGGAAGAAGCAGTATCCACGCCCAGGCCTATTAGGGCTCTATGAAATCTACTATGCATCTCCTTGCTCTTCCACACAGCCATGCAATCAGTAGTATAGAGTACTACAGGCCTACGCCAGTTTTCTTTGCCCAAGGAGTTGTCAGTTGTCTTTGTCAACTGTTACTACATGCTTGTGCATATTTATTTACGTCAATTTTGAGATAATATCGTCTAAGACTGCATACCCCGTGGTTATGAATGTTCTCCACATTTAAAAGGCCCCGACCTCCATACTTACGCGGAATATATAATCTCATTACAGACGTACGCGTATGGTGCATTCGCTATATCGTCAACAATTAACGTATTTGGCGATCTACTAAGTCTAATTCAGTCTGAGTCCATCTTACAACGCCAATAGTATAGGCTAGAAGAAGTATAACCTTACCGTTAAAAGCTGCGTGCTTTTAACTGTTGGGTTATTGGGTATGGGATCGCTAACGCTTCACGAGCATGTATTAAAACTTACTCTTCCAGGGCAAGCACCTTTCACCCCTCCCGGTGACGCTGTTAAGACCACTCCAGGTCAACAGCAGTTTAGCCCATTTGAATAAAAAGAAACATCTATCTATCTATCTATCTAGATAATTTGCTAAATATAGCAAATTACCTCGTCGAGTATATCTACAAGACCAATAGGTCTTGAGCAGTGAAGGCGAGTGTTTCAATCATTAAAGCGGCCCCTGAAGCCCACTCCTGTGGTCGCAAGTTTCAGGCACTGCTCCAAGCTCAACAATATTAGTATATTTTATAATTTTTAAAAGAGGCCAGTTGTAGCGCAGCGGCACGAGGTGTGACTGTAAAACCGACTGGTTGTGGGTTCGATCCCCGCTCGAGGAGATGAAATATTTACTTAAATGTATATTTCCATTTCTTCGCTCTGGTGTCGAGGTTATGCGCGGCGTTGAATTCTGCCACTCAACACGCAATGCCTCCAGAATTCGGCAGAAAGTGGGGAACGGAGTGTCTTAACACTAGGTTCCCTCCGCCTACCCTGCGGGATAAGTTGATTTATTTATTTAAATGTTAATTCAATAAAATACATTATACGAACTGCAGTTTTCTTCATATATTTATATCCTAATCTTTTTCTCTGACAGAGTAGATTCTGGCAAATGTAATATTGTATTTGATTTATTAGACAAGTATTGTATTTTATAAATAGATTTTTTTATATATATATTTTTAAATTAAAAAAATGTACTTGAAGATATTTTTTATAATTTAATAAAAAATATCTTCATAATTAATCGTATTTTTTTTAAAATGCAAAGGTGAGATATGTATTTTATGAAAAGAATTAATTTCTGTCAATTAAGTATCTAGATTGAATCAAACGAAATTTTTAACCCTATATAAAACTGTATTTTTTTAAAGTTATCTGGTATTTAAAAATTTATACTTTAAGTTTCCTTATGCTTTCTAAACTTTATATTCGTGTATTTTTATCAACATGAAACTACCTCATGTATACGTTTCGGATATTTACGAGTATATCTACATATTGACTTCATTAGAGTGAGTTTTACTTCGTAGTAAAATGTTTCAATACTAAATAATCAAATTATTTTTGTACATCTAACTATCGTGCATATATCACAGCATACAATAATCTGGTGATAAACTCCCAGTGATTTATCACTCACTGGCAATCCAGTCATTGCCTATTCGGCAATATATATAACTGCACTTAGCTTTAGCCAGGTAATTATTTCTGTAAGGTGTATTGTTTTTATTATTTGAACGTGTAGGGATGGGGTTAATTAAGGTTTGAAATAATTTACAAACATATATATTTTTATTAATATAATTTTATATAATATTTGTTCTTGTTAAAATGAAACAACATAAATATTTTAAGAATCATTTTATTTATTTTTCGGTATAAGAGACTGTAAAAAGTTATTGTCTAAAAGTTTCGATCAATCTTCTTTTGATAAAACTACGTAAAGGTTAACATCGACTCTATGTCGGGTATATTTAAATTATTTTTGAATTTAAAAGGCAGCATTCGACTTCGTATAGTGTACTAGCGAATACATTATAATAATTATTGTAAAAATGTAAAGGTATCGAAATTAATTAAGTAATACTGTTAGACCCCCTCAACGCTCCCCTCACTCGCGGGGGACCAGTGGGGCGCTAGGAGCCATGTTTGGTGGGAACAGATTATAAAGCATTCCTCTAGCACTCGGCGCATCTATATGTACACTTCGAATTACCTTTGTTCAGTTCATTAATTTAATAATAATTACATTTTATTATTTTAGTTACCACAAGCCGTTTTATAAATGGGCTAATAAATGTAAGAGTATTAAAATTGACAAATGACTCCCGCCACATCCCGTCCCTTCCCCTTCGCTCGAAAGGATTTACATTGTGCGAAACAGAACACGAACTCCGCCTCTGTCGGCGGTCCGGTACATCTATTACAAGTAGGTTATGGCACATACGTATAAATAACATAAAATTAAATTATATTTTTACAAAACGACAAGTAGGTACCAAGATCTCGAGTACACATCGCTCGTGTTGACAGTTACATTTGCAAATCAACGAGAGGTGTAATCGATGTTGTATATTTAGAGTAGCCTGTAAATAATTAGGTATCGAATAACCACGTTACAGATAGTAAAGTACACAATTTCCTTACGACGTCTATACAATATAAAACTATAAAACTAGGTACTGTAACGGAGATTTTCACAATACCAAAATACTGCTTCTACATCTAAAGATCGATTTATTTAATTTATCTACAATATATCGATAACGACAGGTATAATCGATAACAAACCCGAATAATTTAATAGAAAACGACGAAGTCGGTACGTTCAGTTATAAATTTGATTAAATGCTCAAATCCAGTATCGATTCGTCGTTTTCTGTCGACAGTACACAATAGAGTATATCATAAATTAATTAGATACATGCACTCTCTCCTCGTCGCCGCGACGTCACATTGTCCTTCATTCACCGAATCAGCGAACTATATTCGATACTTGTAATCGATTATTCGGTAACCCTGTAAACTACTGGCAGTGGTTTCGGCTTTAATGACAGAACTGCGCGCCATTACACAAGGGACGCGTCGTGTAAGCTGACACAAACACAAGTAAATATTGTCCATTTATACGTTGTAATTGTTGCTTCAACTTACAATGAGCGTATTACAAGCTTTCTTGTTATTAAAATATTCAAAATACTTAGCGAGTAAGAGAATAAGCGACGTTAGGTAGTATGGGGAAGTTCGCTGACGCGGTGTCGTAGTGTCGGTGTCGCGGTGTCGCAGAATAATAAATGTCACAGCGTCATAGTGTGGTTTACTTATAAATGTTAATTATATATCGAGACTGCGAGAGAAGCAAGTGAGAGACACTGTTGACATCGCACACACCGCCCACCACTGACCACTGACCACTGACCACTGAACAGTTAAATAATACACATAAGGCTGACTAAAAATACAAGCGTATGACATCCTACACACCTACATCGGATGGAACTAGGGGACAAGAGATTAAAATCAACTAAAACGTTAACAAAATACGACTTTCTCTATGGAAAATAAAATAAATAATTTACAAATTATTATAATTATAGATACACGTTTTATAGCTAACTACTAATAGTCACGTTCGTCGCGTGTCGCGTCGTCCCGCAACAGAGTCCCGTCGCCGCGCCGCCCGCCGCACCTACTCTATCATAGCCTACTCCGAGACCGGCACTACCTACATTACTCAGTCATATTTCTCAGTCAATTTCTTATGAAATTACACCTCAACATTCCTATAAGTACAAAACCCTACTTCCTGCTCGTGTCGATTCGTTCGTTCCAAGACCTCGCGGCGCACGTCGCGTTGCAGCTCACTGCTGGTGCTGGTTCGTCTGACTCCAACTGAATAGAGGGTCATTTCTCAAAGCTATCGCCCGGGATCAGCTTTAAGCCGAGTGAAAATGACGACTATTTACCATGTGCTGTGACGATATATGCTCGTCGTCGTTAGCGGCACCCGCCGGCCGTGTCGCGTCCGTTAACGCAGCGCTTTAGGTTAATTATGTGAAATTTAAAGGTCGGCTAGGAAGTGGAATCGGGCGCGATACAATATCAAACAGACGGCGGCTCGACGCTGCGCGATGGAAATAGCCGCGAGCGGGTTCCCTCCGCCTCGCGGGCCAGCGCCGGGTGGCAGCGCCTACGTCGCTCCTACAATAGTTTCACGATCACTAAGACAATTGGAATCTTGCCGATAAACCTACGTTTTAAAGCGAACTAGGAATACAAATTGAGATAGATAATTTCAGCTTTGGTAGAATAATATCGTTCGTTAGCGTCCCAGAGGCGGTCGCGGCCGGCGGGCGGGGCTAGTGCGCGAGCGCGGCGGCGGCCAGCGCGAGCAGACTCAGGCCTCGTGCGCCTCGTGCGCCTCCTGCGCCTCCTGCGCGCTCGCCGACCGAAAAAACTCCGCGTCGGTGGTGGACATCGTGGACATGGTGGACTCGTCCCAGCTCACCTCGGTGGTGGACGTGGTGCCGTCGTGGTCGTGTTTTCTGCGCGCCTTGGGGTGCCGCTTCTTCTTGGCGTCGGCGCCCTTCTTGTGCTTGCGCTTGCGCAGGTTCTGCTTCTGCACGCGGCGCTGGCAGTTGCGGTGGAAGGGCGGCGGGCGCTTGAGCTTGCCGCGGTGGCGGCGCGGCGGGCACTGCGCCGGCCGCGCGCCGTCCCAGCGCCGCGTGAGCGACAGCGCGTAGCCCGACAGGTTGCCGAGCGGCCGCCGCGCCGGCAGCTGCGTGCGCCGCGCGCGCCCGCGGTTGTCCAGCGCCAGGAACGTCTTCTTGCCGCCGCGGATCCGCGAGTACGTGTTGTAGTTGTTCTCCTCTATGTGCTCCTCGAACACGCAGTCGTCCGAGAGATCCTTCTGGAACAAACCAATTGAGGGTTAAGTTAGGCTGATGCATCACTGAGCCGAGGTGTATATCTAAGGACAAACACTGACGTGCGATAATCTCGTTGTAAATGCGAGATGAAAACGCTGTGATTAGTACGGTTCTGAAATATGTTGAAGTGAGTAACATTTAGCGCGACGTGGGCATAACGAGATGAGAAAGCGTGCCAGAGAACTATTAGTACCGACTCGAGAGCCTATTATAGGTTTCCAACTGGAGTTGTCGTCGATAAAACTGTCAAACGGTCGACGTCCGGTCTCGCGCACACATCACCTGTACAAGGCGTGTCCCACAGTTTGAGGTAAATTGGTGCCACCCTTATAGGAGCCGCGGTCACTTACATTACGTATTATTGGGAGTCAACAAATTGGCTATTTTATTCATAAATATGTATAAGTGAAGCCGCTCCGGCCGCGGGCATAATGCCTCTTAAATTGTCCCTCGACACTGGCTTTCGCATATTGTTACTGACGTTATTCTGGTACGCTCTCTTGAAGAGATCATCCACTGCATATATCAAGATTTATATTTTAACGCCACCATCTACAAACACTTTTTAATTTTTCAAACTTTAAACAATATCGATGAGGGGGTCATGTCTGTATTTTAAGAAAATATTAAAGTTTCCATAGTTAAGGTAAACGTTAATTACAATGTTTTAAAAGCGTAACTTTTTAATTATTTCAAGCTCAACAAACTTCCGAATTTGAAGTTATTATTATCAAATTATAAAATATTGTATGATTGACCTATCTCTATTTTTTTCACATATAAAAAAATTAAATCACGAAATTTTAAATAACATCTTTTTTATTTATTTATATTGAATTAAAAAAATCCGTTCCTCACGATTTAAAACATTACATGTTGAGTTGCAGAATCCAACATCGCGTTTTGTTATCTTACCAGAACCTAGAAAAGGAAATAGTTCATTCCCACGAGTGGGATTTCAAACCCGTCAGTCGCGTTAGCAGTCAGACGTCGTGCCGCTGCGCCACGACGGATTCTAGATCTCTAAATTGTTGTCAATATAAAATAATAATATTCATTAAAGAAAATGTCACTTCACAATATGAAGGTAAAATTGAAAGCGTAGGCCGCACTGGATAACAAACTTGGACGTGGATTAGAAGTGAGCGCAGCACGGTTTTACTACATAGCAATTTGCTGCTTTTAAAGTATCAACTGTCGTTAGATATAGGCTAAGGGTGCGCGTTGACGTTCGGTTCTGTATTAAGAAATTATAAATTATTTATTATATGGCACAGCGGCGCACGACAAGACTGTAAACACGATAGTTGGGTGTTTGATTCCCATGCAAGGGAACGCATTTTGTTTTTCCTCGTTCTGGTAACAGGACACAGTAACAGGTGTTGAGCTCCGCCACTCAACATGCCTTGTCTTAATATCGGGCGGAAGGTTTGGAACGGAATGCTTTAACTTTAAAAAATCTTTAATTTCAAAGTATGTAATGGTTACAATAAGTTGTAAAACTGATTGAAATATTGAAAGAATAGATTGTATGTTTTAAACAGTCAGTCCTATAAAATTGGTAGTTAAATTTATATTTGCAACATTTAATAGACTTGTTTGTATGGATCATAAAATTATGGAAAGTCAGAAATATACTTATAAGAAAAGACAAGCTGAAGTTGTGACATTAGTAGGTACCTGATAATAACGATGTTAAAAGTCGAGGTCGAACTTCTTAAATTTGGTTTAACGGAGTCGGAACCGCAGTCATCATCAGAATATATCCTCTCGCAAAGAAAGTCCTTTTAATTTTAATTTAATAGTAAAAATCACTATTTTTAAAATTAATTGTTCAATAGGTACCTAAGTCTATCAACAATAAAAAAACTTACGCTTAAGAAAACCCCAGATATGTTTAATTTAAAAGATATATAAAGAAACATATGACACTTCTCTTTACGTGAAAAATATCGAGTTTAAAGCTATATAACTATGATTAAATAATGTTGGGACCGAAGTCAGAGTTGTAAATATTATAGTAATTGGAAGTTTCGACCTAACGGAACCAGAGCCGAAGTTCCGTAACATCCTAAATTTATATCTCATATACAAAAATACTTAAAAACTTTTATTTCTAACTTTTAAGGCTGCCAGTAGAACCCAACCACACGACGACGACCGACTCGACCTGCGACAGGACGCCAGTCGTAGCGCAAGGGCACAAAGTGTGACTGTAAAACCGACTGGTTGTGGGTTCGATCCCCACTCGATATTTACTTAAATTTTTATTTCCACTTCTTCGCGCTAGCAAGAGTTCATTTGCTTTCATTTACAATTTAAAACTAAATACATTTATGTTATTCGAACATAGATTTACTATTAAAGCACATTACTTAAACGCTATAAAATAGTCTTTATTTTATAGTCTATTAACTTAATACCTGTACACATTATGTATTGGTGAATACATTGCAAATTTTCTAAGTTAACGTGGGAAGTACGGTTTTAGCGCCCGGCGTCGTGCCGCGGCGCCTCGCGGGGGTCGGCGGTTGGAAGCCTCGAGGCTCTATGAAATTAATTCTGTCTTTAAATCATGTAAACGAATGTCCTGTAGCTAAAAGACTAAAATTGTGCTATACTGATTTTAATGTCGATTTTGTATATAATGTTATTTTTTAATATTGTAAAAAATATTTAGTTACTGTCAGCATAATAACATTTAAATTCCAATGTACATTTTTTTATTTAAAAAAATTATAGCTTTTCTATTTTGGCTAGACGAAGCCCTAATGTAGATTTTTTGTTCTGTGATATCAATAAACACATTTATTTACAAATAGCTATTTTAAAACATTTTTAAAGTGTTATTCAACACTTAGGAAAGAAAAATACTTATTTAGAAAACGTATAAAAATTTGAACGTAGCGGGACTCGAAGCCGCGGCTCCTGAAAACCGACCAAGTACAAATAGCTACAAAAACAAACGTTCAGTAATAGACAATTTTATTTGTTTTATAATAGCATCGTTATAGCTATAACAAAATGGCATCTCTATTCATATCACTTCGTATTTACATTCGCAGGTCGTCAGCGTCGCGGTCGCGAGCGAAATGTTATCTGAACAATAAATTCACGATTAACATCAAAGTATTTCCACAAATGAAGGGACAATTTTAACTTTCCTCTTCCTCGGATAGAGCTGAATATGCCGCGGAGCTTAAACCTGCAATGTGTATGGTAATTTGGTCGTTTGTCAGTCCCTTTGTTGATCACGTTTACAATATGGTAGCTGTGCTTTATTAAACGGTTTTAAAGTAGCTGCAGGAGAGTATTTATGAAGGAATATTTCAGACGATGTTGGTATGTGGTAGGAGTGCGGTGTCACGTCCCCGACTGTGCACACGACACTGTGAGTGGACACGCTCTTACTACGGAACCTTCCAGTGAAAGGCTCCTTGGTAGATTTATTCACGTTTATTTTTTTTCTCCAGCTTGTATCACGCATTTAGCAGGGTAAGCAGAGAGAACCTAGTGTTAAGACCCTACCTAATGTTAAAATGGGGAAAGGCATTGAGTGGCGGGACTCAACGCCACGCTTTTGTCTTCGCGTTACAGTCATACGTTTTGTATAGTATACTGTATAGTAATTAATATGTATTAAAAGAAATTGATAAGCGTTTAAGGCCGTCGGTCGTGGCGCAGAGGCACTAACGTGTTACTGTAACGAATAAATACAAAAATTGTATTACAAAACTATAGTTCGAGTAGTTATTCCTACAATAAGCTGCAATTTAAAAACAATATTTTAAGTCACAAAATATTTTCTTTGTTTTTATATCAACACACGACTACAGGTATTCTAATGGCGACGCATACAAAAAGTTTTAATAGCTCAATACGCCCGCACAAGCACTTAATCAAGATCCCGCTGATCCAAATATTGTTGAGAACTGTTATCTTATCAGGAGACCCCATTCCCAATAATAGTCGAGACACTGTTCGGGAAAATTAGATCATAAACCGTACAATGTGAATGAAGGCTAGTGATTTAGATTGTTATATCGAGTAAACTATATCGATATCGATAGATATAGGCTATATTACATTTCTATGTTATTCTTTCATCTTCGATGGTTGTTTTTAAATAATAAAAGAAATTTAAATAGTAAGCTTTTGTCGGTTGAATTATTCGAGGCGGTTATTATGAACGTTTTATGGACACCATAAATTATCCGAGTCTCTCACAAATTCTGTAATTACCGCGTAATTGTGCGTAATAAACATTTCTTTTTTCGCTTTTATGATTGGTAAGAACTTGTGATTGTTTGACATAATAACTTAGTTTTGGTTAAATAACATTTTTGGTCACTCATCAGTTAATTAACGTTTAATTTATAATTTATAGATACACATCTTATTTATTTAATCGCTTAACTGAGAACACAAAAAAATAATGTACCTAAGCGTTTATTTTAAATATATTTATCGTAAAATTATACTTAATAGAGACTTTCTGCATTAAGGATTAATCTTAATACCAAGTGATAGGACGCGATTGCGAACACCTTATAAATATGTTGATTTTAGCAACTACGAAAGCATGCGATAAATGTCAGCATATGAAATGTAAATCGCGACTGGTCCCATAAGAACGTGTATTTTCTAACGAGAATATTCTAATTCGCCGGCACGCTAATGCAGAGATGCCCGTAACGTTTACATTTATTCTCGTGGCGATAAATCGAGACAACCTCTCGGGTCAAGCGTATTATCGAGCATCGATGTAGATGGATTGTCGATAGCGGGGGACACAGGGCAGCACTAGTGCAAGGGTTATCGTTGCCGATCTTTATATTAGAAACAATCGAGCAGCTTCAAGAGCGGGTCCTCGTACAGGACTACATACAAATCTAATTTCCGACTCCGTCTCGACATCACCGGCCTGTCACGTGTCAATAACGAAGCGGTCGTAAAAGAAATTTATTCATCGAGAAACACATCGGTGTTTTTTTCTTGCGATCTGTAATCCTTAAGTCAATAATTTCAATACGAGTATGTAACGGACGTATTTTTAATGTTTTTGGACACTCATCTCGGTAGTAAAAGCAACAAGTGTCGGCGCAGACCGAGAGGACAGCACAAAATATAAAAAAAATTAACTTCACGCTGTATCCCGCACACAGCAGGGTAGGCAGAGGGACCTAGTGTTAAGACACTCCGTTCCCCACTTTCTGCCGAATTCTGGAGGTATTGCGTGTTGAGTGGCAGAACTGAACGTCACGTTTAACCTCGACACCAGAGCGAAGAAATGGAAATATAAATTTAAGAAAATATTTCATCTCCTCGAGTGGGGATCGAATCCACAACCAGTCGGTTTTACAGTCACACCTCGTGCCGCTGCGCCATGACTAGCCTCACAAAATATGACTTGTGTAATTCCCGCGGGAAACCTATAAATTTCGATATGCTCGTGGTGGCCGTTGCAGATGAATCGAGACAAAAAATGAGATTCCACCACGTTGAGTTTGGAGATCTATCATCAAGGTCCGAATAAATTAACACTAGATTCGCAGACGACAGGTCCGCCCCACCCCCCACTTCGCCCCCCGCCCCGCTCCCCGCCCGCGGGTATTTGCTCAATAAACTAAAAAGCCTCAAAATTTCTCAAAATACTTGGAAACGGTGCAACCCGTCGATGTTTGAGCCGCCGCTTCTGGGAACCGGTGGTATCACGGCCTCGTTAGCTGCTCCACTCCGGCGCCGCTCGCCGTTGAATTATTCCGTGTTACATGTTCTCCTTTATGGGTTTTTGTATCGCGTCCTCTTTTGTTAACACAAAAAACGGGTGAAGTCAAAGCCATTCATTTCGAAACTTTCATTCTGTTTATTACAAAGTGCTCTTATCCAGAAGTGATCTACCAACCGCTAATTTTTGGAACTTTTATGCCAAATAGACCAATTTGTGTAGGTATATTATTGTTAATATTAAATTAAGTTCAATTAGTATATGGCGTGTTTTGAGAGTGTTCTTGCTTGAATGTAATTTAGCCATTTGAGTTCGTACTCTACGTATAATAAAAATATAATTAAGATGTATTAAAAAAAAATATTATGAGAAAGCAAGTTTTATAACAGCAAAAATCGAAAAGCAAACAATCTAAATATGCTTGTATTATATACATATCAAAACATAACTAAGTAAAAAACAAACAATTTTCGTTCCCCATTCGGCATTATTAAAAAGAGCACAACGCTACTTTGACAAACAATAAAAAGGAATAAACGTCAATTATGTCAGCTTGACATTGACAAGCGCTGCGGCACGAGTTAGATGTAGAGTATACATTATATTTATACAGATAATAAACACAATGTCGTTTAGTTGACATGCACATATGTATGTAGAATAAAACAGCGGTAAATCAGTGGCTATTAGAAGTCGAGTCGCGTAATTGACTTATTTATTACCAAATAAATAACTCGCGACGCGCGTAAATTAGGTCTTCTTTAATTTAACTGCGCCCTTACTCTACTAATTTTGGTGTGATTGTAAATTAATATAGCAACAAGTCTCTACTTGTTAAGTTCTAAGGAGCTGTCGCTTGTGTTGTCTGAGTAATATTAGATGCGATATATGTATGTACGGACGCAATTTAAATTGTCTAGGTATTTTTGTTTTTTTTTAATGGCATAGCATTGGAGACAGAAGGGACAAAATTTTCCAGATATTATTAGTGGCGGAGTTTTTTTTCTGGTATTGTATATTCCTGCCTCTGTAACAATAGATCATTTCAATTTGGTTTTGGTTTTTGGTTTCGATTGGTTCGATGTTTTTCCACATGATAGGCAAATTATATTTAAAACTCTTTTTTAAGTTTAGAGATTACAAAAATTCTATGAAATCTTTAAACCTTTATTTATTTATAGTATCTACCTTTGAGACCCTAAAGTCAGCACGATATAGAACCTACTTCTCATACAGATCAATAAACATAAGCTTTCTCTTGTAAATAACTAGTTAGTGCTCACTACTTCGTCTATGTACGTTTCAAAATTGACTTTAGCAGAATGCAATTAATAGTAGTCGTTAAACCATGTCGTTTGACGGAATTATTTATAGCTTATTAATATGAGGCCCTACTGGCGTAGGGGCACAGTGTCAGACTGTACACGAAGGCTATGGGTTTTTAATTTTTGTTCCTTGCTCTGGTAATAAGACATAGCGCGGCGTTGAGTTCCGCTACTGAGCACGTTATTGAGTGGAAGTTGGTAACCAAGGGTTGCTTACTAACACCCGCCCAATAACGCTTTGTACGGGAGACAGTGTGAACTAATAAAATGATATATTAAGGTATCTGTAATCAAATATTGAATTTTGATAATTTGATACCATACCAATTTTACATTGCTAATAAATTTACATAATAGAATTATTTTCTCCAATTCATTCGTCGCACAGTGGCAATATCTGACTTTTAACGTAACCTTTGTGGGGTGAACTCCACCTGGGGCAATACAGTATTTCCATTTGCTTCTCACTGACAACTTCAACGCGCGGCGTTTAATTCCACCACTTAATTTAAAATATCTCAAATTCTTTTTCTCTGCCTGCATAAGTTAGATTTTACGTAATTAAAACAATATTATATTATCATAAATAATTTACTGTATTTCAAATGTAAATGGATAATTTAATATTATGATAGAAACAAATTACACTATCATACAACAACAAGATGGTATTAGCGCGTGGAACGCATTTATATCTTTCAACTGAATGTTGGTTATAATAATATTAATCGCACTTGTACGCAGGGCGACGCGGCTTTATGACAACGATAATTAAAAAATAACAGCCTCACGCGTTTTCCCGCATAGCGGGTAAGCCAGAGGGTTAATTAGGTTAGTGTTAAGTAACTGTGTTCCCCACTTTCCACAGAACTTTCGAAACGTTACGTGTTGAGTGGCGGAGACCAACGTAGTGATTCTTACATCAAACGGGGATAAATCAATATAAATTAAATATAATCATTTCTCCGGCTGACAATTGATCCCACAACCTTCACATTTACAATCAGACGCCTCTCCACTGCACCACAAGGGCCACGACACTACTACAGCATTTAAAAGCTGAGTTCCAGCCCGCTGCGTGGTGCTCCGTACGTAATTGTAGGCTAGACGCCGGAGTCTAGGCATTCGGTGTTTCCTGATCGTAAACAAGCTAATAGCAATAATTTACTAAACCAATAATAACGAGGCTCGTCCCAGCGATAGGTGTAGTTCTTGCGCGTCTCATCTGTTGCATAATTCATATAAAGGCCCGAATATGTTCTTGTTTTTTTTAAGCCGCTTTAGAGTTCCCTTTAATGAGATAAAAACTGTCTATTGAATTTCAAATTGTATGTAATGAGGACGAAGCCGTGGTGACGCAGTGGACAGCATCTGACTGTAGGCGCGATAGTTGGGAGTTCGATTCCCTCTCGGGAAAATGTTAGAATTTCAATTATTTTCATTTTCTTATTGTGGGGAACGGAGAGTCTTAATTAACACTAGGTTTCCTGTGGTTACCCTACTTTATGCGAGATACAGCGTGAAGCCAAAAAAAAGAAAGAAATATAATTTGTTTTGTTTTAATATTACAATCAATGCGACCAAGCGCGGCGTACAAGTTTCTAATCTTTTAAAGCGTTTGATTGAAGATAAAGGTATTATTTTCACATATTAAACTGACAAAATTCGACATCTCGTAATACTAATATTATAAATTTATTACATCAATTGCAAAAAATGGACATTGTCAGTCATCTGGACCACACAAACGAAACCCAAAGCGACAGCCGGTAAAAAATACACACCGATATATGCACCTAATATTTTGCCTCTCGTTTTTTTATACAAATACTAATTTAAATCTAGAAATATCTTAATCTAAGATAAGACAGGTTCACGCCCGCCTACCTTGTCTACTTAATTATTAGACCGTAATAAATATAGTAAAGTATATCTTTGACCTTTTAACTTACAGGTATATTTCTTAAGGCTGTGAATTTTGGCACTTTTAAGCTGTGATTAATATGCCACATGCGATTAGAGTATCCTAACAATATGGCCTTAGAAATAATGAGAGGGTTTAAAATATATATAATTATAATATACGTATCCATTTTAAGCATAATAACTCTATTTTACCAAACCACGCCGTTATCTCTTAATATATATATATTATTTTAGTATTTTTTTGTATAAGGCAAAGGCTTTATATATTCCGCCTTATAATTTAGTTTAGTTTATATGGCGTTTGTTTTTGTAAATTGTTGTTTAAATATTTTTTTAGTTAACTGAAATCCTTGTAGCGCAGCGGCACTGCATGTGACTGTAAATGCGACGGTTGTGGGTTCGATTTCACTCGGGGAAATTAATTATTGCCATTTCATTGCTGTGGTAATCTTATACTTATCTTCTGTCTTAACTTTTGTATTCTGACAAAGCACGGCGTTGAGTTTCGTCACTTAGCGCGAAATGTCTTAGAAATAAGCGTTGTTAAATGCGTGGGGAACGGAGTGTCTTAACATTCCTTCTGCCTACTACGATTTTTTGTAGAATAAACAAAGGATAACTTTATGAGCAGTTAATTTTTTTCCACCGCCACAACACGTCAGTGTTCGAGTGTAAAGGATCGGAAGAGTTTTTGTATGTTAACTAATGTTAGAACAAAGGTGTAAAATGAAATAAAAAAATGTGAATAAAGCGATAAAATTTTACGATCTGATATGGCGTTATTGTCAACGGCGTTGGCGGCGTTTGGGGTTGTGGGGAGTTAAACCGTGGGTATTGTGTTGCTCGATGACGTTGGTGAACCAATAAATATGGATTGATACAGTCTTTTCAATATTGAAGTACTTACTATAATGTTACATATATTTGATTTTAAACGTGTAGTGGTTGTAAAATATTATTATTATTTGTTCATTTTAAATTGTTTTTTTTTATTTCATGCTGTTTTCCGCACATAGCAAGATATACAGAGAGAACCTAGTGTTAAGACACTCTGTCCCCATTAAGATACTTTCTTTTCTCACTTCTCGCTGAATTCCGCAGGCACTGCGTTACCAGAACGGGGAAATTAAATTAAATTAGCTTCACGCTATATGGGCGGGGAAATGAAAATATTAAGTATTTCATTTGCTCGTATAGGAATCGAACCCACAACCTATCGTGTTTACAGTCGCACTCGCGCCCCTGCGCCACCACTAGCCACAAAGTCACACTTAACAACGTTATGGTTACAATGTGACAAAAATTTATAAATTTGACTGAAGTTAAAATATATTGACTTCAATCAAAATCGTAATATCAACATTTGTGTTGGCTTCCTTTATCTTAACTGCCATTACAGGAGTGTTAGGACACTTCTAAGCTGTTCATCGAGTTCTTATAACTATAAAGATTACAATTTAAATAAAGTATCTACATTAAATATGTATATTCGTACTGGGTCAGTGGGGACATTACTTACTATCTGATTACAGGTGTGGGTTCGTTTGTATAATATGCTGGTTATTTCTATATAATATATATTTCATAATTATTATATAGAGGCAGTCGTGGCGCAGCGGCACGGCGTCTACTGTACCGGCCGACAGTTTTGAATTCGATTCCCAAACGAGGGCATGTATTATTTTAATTTTTATTATCGCGCTCTGGTAACAAGACAATGCGTAGCGGTGAGTATCGACACTCAACACGTAATGTCCCGACAGTCCCATGGAAAATAGGGCACGTAGTGTTCTAACACTAATAATATACAACGTGAAGCTAAAAAAATATTTGAATTATAAACGATTTCAATTATTTTTGTATGTCCGTGAGAAGTCAGTAATAACATTATAGGTGGGTTTAAATAACGGATTCATTCTTTCCTAAGGTATATCATATTATTATATAATAGTGATGTAGAAGCTTTTCAGCACAAAACCTTAAAAATGTTTCTATTTCTATTTAATAAAACTATTAAGGTATTTCACAGTTATTACCGTTACTTGAAATAAATAAGTAAGACAGCTAAAGCGGAACATCAATGCAAATAAACATTTTATACAAGATAAAGAGAAAACGTCGTCCATAAAGTGCAGGATATGTTAATAAGTCAATTTTCCCGCGAATCCCGCATTTATCATAATAAACGTCGGCGGGACGATAAATCATTATCGCGGCGACATTGTGCATTTTGAATGCGTACGCGCAGGTGCAGCCGGTTGCGGTTGCTAGGCAACGGTGATAGTTTCTATGTTTTAATTGAGGTCTGTGGGTGTATCTGTGCTTATTTTATGATATAGGCACTAGGAGTTTACCGCAATTTCGTTTTCGTGAACGTAAAAACACGTTGTTTTTCATTTTTTCGTATGAATTTCAAGAAATCTTCTCTAAGAGCTCCCCAAAGACTTCGCCAAATCTCAGCGTTCTACTCCGTGTAGTTTCGGCTTTGTTCTCTATTACTCAGTAACGTAGAAGTTATATAATATATAAAATACTAATAGTTATTTCTTTTTATGTAAATTATTAAAAAAAATCAGCTCCACGCTGTATCCCACACATAGTAGGAGAGGCAGAGGGGGCCTAGTGTTAAGACACTCTGTTCCCTACTTTCCGCCGAATTCTGGAGGTATTTCTTGTTAAGTTGCGGAAATCAACGCCGCGCTTTGCTTAGACACCAGAGCGAAGAAATGAAAATATAAATTTCCTCTAGTGGGGATCGAATCTACAACCGTCGTGTTTAAAGTCTCTCGCTTGTGCCACTGGACCATGAGGGCCTTGTAAATTATTACAAGCGATCCTTCTTTTCACGTGTTTGTCCCTCATGGGTAAGACGTCAAAATGCTGTAACTCACTAAGTTTTATAAAATGGATATTTCATACGGTTCTTAGGACTTTAGTATACTTTATATCTATTCATTTGCTTTATGTATCTAATATATATTTTATATACATAGATTCCACACAAATAAATCGTACGTTTGCTTTATTAAACTTAGATGACAGCTTTATTGAGACATACCACAGCACAGAAATAGTAATGTGTAAACCTATAGGTTTTTTTACAGCGACACTTAGCCCCCGATCGTATCTGTGGTCACAAATTCGATATTATTATTAATCATTAATACATTTATACAGCATTACAATCTCTAATCTGGCTCGGCTCCTTTCGTCCTGACGAAATTCTTTCAACAACAATAAAAAACCTATAAAATATGTGATCGATAATACAAAAAAGTTAACTTATAAAGACACTGAAGTAGGATTTTTATGTAAAATGATATTTTCGGTGGAGTTTACGACGATATAAAAGTAAACTATTAGATGAGGATCTGTCGCGTCCGTGCTGGTATTGGTGTTACATTCTTTTTGAATTGACTTTATTTTTTTTTATCTCATTGCAAGGTAAAGGCGTTAATGTGTGATCCTGGAGCAACTTATATACTATACATTTGATAATGTTTTTGATAATCTATGCAGTGTACATACAGATACAGATTACATACAGATTAAATATTTACCGATATATAAATAAAACTGACAACTTATGGGTAAGTTGCGAGTAAAAAAATCGATAAATCAATATAAATATATGATTATAAAACCCTTATTCTGGTGACCATTATCAAAATGTCGATTAAAAGTAATAAATTATGGCAACCCCATAGAAATATTCGGATTCGAACAAAAATGTGGTCATAAATATGTTGATATTAAAACATAAAATAGGTTAAACAATCGTAAATAAAAATTATAAGAGAAGAAACACACAATGCGGTCGTTAATTTGTGTATAAATTATGCGTGTTTTGTGTGTTTGTTACACTTTTTTGTCATGTTTTTTGTAGCGGCGCCCGCGGCGCGTCCCCCCCGGGGAGTGGGGGGAGTCCCGGTGTAAGGGGTATTGAGGAAGTGTGCACGACGCAACTATTAAGTGCTTTTATGGTTTTTTTTTCTTCAACTATTCTGCTGGGCTTATTTTATCAGATTTACGTGTATCCTGACCACAGCAGAGTAGGCAGAGGGAACCTAGTGCTTAGACACTGTGTTTCCCATTTTCAGCTGAATTATTTTGGAGCATTGCTTGTTGAGTGGCAGTAGGCGAGTGGGGATCGAACCCACATCTAGTCGCGCTTACAGTCACACGCTTGTGCCCCTACGCCATGACTGGCTTCGTGAACTTTTGCGGGGCTTTTGCCTTTTTGTAAATTTTGCGGAGTTAGGTAGTAAAATCAAGTTCTATCACTTTATTTACACCGTTGCTGTTCTTTGTATAAGTTATATTATATTCTGTCACATAGAATCTCAGAAATAAAATTTAATTTAAATTGCAATGTATTCCGTGTAGGTAACTTAGGAAGTGTGGGGAAGAAGTAAGAAAAGATTAATTCAAATATCTACGTAAACCACAAAACAGGAGGTCACGTTTCATAGTTCACACAGACAAGGCTGTGGGCGGTCGCTAGTATATTATAAACTACAACAAAATATTATTGATGTAGTCTTGCATCGTCTTTTAACATAATGCACTCACGATTTGACACAACACTAGCAAAGCTCAATATCTTTGAACTTTAAAAGTTTCGTAACAATCAATAAGAATATTTATAAATGTTTTTTTTTATCAAAACAAAAAAAATGTTAAAATAACATTAGTTTATTTACTAAAGATCAAAAGTTATGGCACAATCATAAGTTTAATTTATATTTAAATATAGCAATATTTTCATTGAGGGCGTCGTGGCACAGTGGGCCAGCATCGGACTGTATACACCACAGTAGTGAGTTCGATTTCCACTCGCAATAATGAATTATTTTAATTACTGGTTCTGGTAAAAAAGTAGAGTGCGGCGTCTCAGCACGCCATGTCTCGGAAATTGGGCAAAAGTTGGTAACAGAATGGACGATGGCACACTGGGTTCCCTCAGCATACTAACGCTATTTATATTAAAAGACATTTTCTATTTTAAATATAAATGTTGTGAGAGTAGAGTGAATTATATTAGATCTCCTTAACTTTGATAAAACTGATAAAGAATTTGGATAATTGAAATTTTCTGGTTAAAAATCATATACATATTTTTAAGTTTTACTCCGTGTCCCACATACTGCAGTATAAGCATAGAGCTTCCCATTGCCGGCCTCGAACTTGGAACCATCCTGTTTACAATCGATCACTATTCCACTGCAACACAAACATATAAAGAACATTCTCAGATTTTTAAATAAGCAATCTAATTAACTTAGCTTCACGCTTTATCCCTAGGGGGTAGTCAGAGAGAACGTAGCGCAACACGCTACGGTCTCTACATACTTCTTTCGCCTCGTCCACTGTCATCAACCTCTTCATATATGCCCTCGGGGGGGTCCTCATGCTTCTTACGTGACTGTGTTATCGAAAGGTAAACGGAAGGTGTCCCCTGATCTCTCTTATCACTCACTTTTCCATCATAATTTTTTTTTGCCATTCTTTCATCAGAACCAGCTGAGCACGTTCTTCTCCATTCTCACCGTAACATCCTCGCTAGTACCTGCCATTCTGTGTATCAATCTAAGTGACGTCATTTATAATGAAATGCCTAGTTTTTTCCCTCCAAGCGCACCCTTCACTCCTGCATTGTGTCAGAATGCAGGTTATTAATACTCTTCCGCCTGTTATCTATAAACGCTTTATAACTGATAACGGCCGCTGCTCCAGTTAACTAAAACAAACTTTGTCGACCCACTTTTTTATTTTAACGCTATTCGACGGTTAAAAGCTTCATTTTTCGTTTTTTTTTAGGGCGAATGTTTAACACGTTTTGTTTTAAACAAGATTGAACCTAATACCTCTCTCGAGATTAACTGATACTCGTTAACACTTATTTTTTGTTCCTCATCTTTTTTTACTTCTCTACTATCCTTTTTAAGCAGATTGAACCTAGTGTTGAGACACTCCGTTCCCGCACCGCCCAATTTTAGATACATTCTATGTTGAGTGGCGGAGCTTAACTCCGCGCTTGACTTGTTACCAGATCGAGGAAAAGAAAAATTAATTTGAAGTCCTCATATTATGAGAACGCATTGCTTTTCAAAGATTCGAATAATTTATACTAACATACTTAATGAAAGAAGATTAAAAATCTTTAACGCCATAGCGATTCCCATATTCATAAACATTATATACATAAACAAAATAAATGGCATCCCACGACAGAAGGAAGTGCTCAACAGTATTACACTGTAGATAAGAGATGATCGATGGTGGTTGCGACACCCGCCGCACCTCCCGGCCTCCCCGGCCTCCCCGGAGGCTGGAGAAAGTGTAATTAAAACTTACTTTACCTCTAATTAATGCTGCAAGTTGTCTTTACTTCCAATTATATTTCTAGTGGCCAGATGTTTGATTGTGTGACCAGTGATGGTAACGGATTCGATTTATTTATTGTTGGTGACATTTTATTACGGCAGTGTAAATTTTCTTATCTTATAGTTTAGTGTCGATTCTTTGGAAAAATTGTCAACTTTTTTCCTTTATTAGCTTGATGCTGTATTCTGCACATAGCAGAGATGGTAGAGGGAACATGGGAACCTAGTATTAAGTCATTCCCTATTGGGACTCCTCTTTCCGCTGAATACTTGAGGCATTGCGTGATGAGTCAAGTCTAATTTAAATATTATTTTCTTTTATCTAATGTAACTGACTACTAAGTGAAATCATATTTTATAGTGCTGATCTGAAATTAAGAAACTATAGAATAAGAGAATAGAATAGCATAGCATTAGTGAAGAGTAGTAGGAGAGAGGATAACTCTAATATTTTTTAAAGTTGATAAATCTACAGACTGACAGACATTTAGAGGCAGCTGTAGTATTTTAATACGTTCTTCTTTCTAACCATTCCCTGCATTTAATCGAACCTACAGTCTTCACTTGTGCTGCTATCTACAATATCACAGAGCGATCGACAAATAAATATGTATTTAACACAACATTTTCTCTTATAACAATTTCAAATAACCTTAAAATGTAAACACTACGACAGCGGCAGTAAGGGCGGTAGTCGCGGGTTCATTAGAGCCAATATTTAACATGTTTAATGTCGACGACAGGCTCGAGCGACTCGGCTAATAGCTCGTCAATCGCTTAATACATACGTCCATCTGACAGCTTATTATTTATAATGGCTACCGATACCCTATAAGGTGAGCATACTTACTTCTTTTTAATTGACTTGCTCTTTGATGTTCTTAGGTTGTGGCACACTGGGTCTCAGGTTTTTAGTTTATTTTTGTTGTTGATATCAAGTTTAAGCTTTGAATTTTATGCTAGATTTCGATATGTTGAACTATATGTGGTAAATAAGTGGTCTTTTCGTTGTGTTTTTAAATTTTACTCAATTGAAATTTGACTACAAGTTTTATTCCTGCTATTCTTATTTTAAAGCCGGTATATATGAGGCCGGTCGTGGCGCAGCGGCACGAGGTGTGACTGTAAAACCGACTGGTTGAGGGTTCGATCCCCACTCGAGGAGATGAAATATTTACTTAAATTTATATTTCCATTTCTTCGCTCTGGTGTCGAGGTTAAGCGCGGCGTTGAGTTCTGCCACTCAACACACAATGCCTCCAGATTTCGGCAGAAAGTGGGGAACGGGAGTGTCTTAACACTAGGTTCCCTCTGCCTACCGTGCTGTGTGCGGGATACAGCGTGAAGCTGATACTGATACTTATTATAAAGGTAATATTAAAACGATGCCTTAACAAGATATTAAAACGATGATATAGCTACCTTTCATAACAAATCAATATAATAATATATTTTTTGTTTTTACAATTACTCTCACTTTTAGTAGTGTAAACAGGGAGAACCGAATAAGGATAATACGTTTTCCGATTTCCTGAATGCCTGAATTTGAGATGTTATGTGCTGCGTGGCAGATTGCAACGCCGCAATGTATCATGTCAGGGCGGGGATATAAAAAAATGGAAATCGAATTTAGATGCTGTCTCACTGCGATGGACAATGTGTGGGAGATAAAGTGTCTTAACATTAGGTTACCTCTGCGTATTCTGCTATGCCACAAAAGCGTGAAGCATCCTTTGCATCCTTTGCTTATATTTTAATATCAAATGTTAGAGCCCGGTGTACCCCAAGCTCGGGGAATGTGAGGAACGCTAGTCGCCTGTCTTACTTAACGTCGTCTTGGGTAATATTTGATGATGAATTTTCTTATAAAATGTACTTATTTTATATATTACGCCTAATGCTGGATAATTTATTAAATTTATAAAACTTTAATTAATATTATTTTATGAAAAATGTCAACATTAATTATATATTTAGTATTAATTTTAGATTCGTTTTCGCAGTTTTATTTGCGTGGACTTTAAGAACTTAGTATTAAGATACTCCATTCCCCCCTTCCCGCCGAGTTCTGGAGGCATTGCGTGTTGAGTGGCGAAACTCAACGCCGCGCTTTGCCTCAACACCAAGGCGAAGAAATAAAAGTATAAAAGTAAATAATTATTTCCTCAAGTAGTCATCGACACAACCAGTCGGTTTTACAGTGACACTTTGTGCCCCTGCGCCACGACTGGCCTCAAGGTTTAAGTTAAATAAGCTATAATTATTAGCGTACGCTGCTATACGTACTCGTAAATACATTAACATACATAACATTCTTTACGACAAATAAATCCACACGTTATTTAAATAGCGCTAAAACACTTGCTTTATAATTTTCCAATTCAATTAATTGATTAAGTAACTAAATGATTACACGAATATTTCAAAGCTGAAAATTACTTTTGAATATACTGTAGGTACTTATAGATTGCTAAAATGATTTGATATTATGATTTATCGTACGGATTTTAATTGATATTTTATCTGTGGAGTAATGTATCAAAATATGTATACGAGAATTGGGCAAAAATTGTGAAAAGAAAGCTACATATTTTTATCATTTCTCACTTAGTCATCTAAGTTTATGTTGTACGATAGAGGCGGACAGCCATACAAACATACATATCTCGCAACAACATTATCTATTCAATAAAAACTATCGGTCAGTCAGGATTCAGAGCTGGTCGTCTAACGGGACGCGATTGTTCTTTAACGTTACTTTTATTTTGTTCTTTGTTCCCCGGGCACCGAGGGAGGGTGAGAGGAGGGTCAGAGGAGCCCTCCTCCTCCTCCGGCGTGGGAAATAGATTACAATACAAATATTAATGTCGTTTTGCCTTATTTTGTTATTGTTTAAATTGAAGACAGCTCCGATGAATTGTTCGATCGTGATAAAGCGTAGAGTTGTTTATTACGAATAAATTGATAAAAGGATTACTTAAGAGTCACATACGTCACAAATATAAATAAAAATATAAAAGGCAGTTGCGCAGGGGCAGAACCGTGCGACTGTCAACGAGTCAGGTTGTGAGTTCGATTCCCACTCGAGGAAATGGAATGAAATATTAAAATGTTTAAACTGTAGTGATGCAAAGCGCGGCGTTGAGGTCCGCCACTTAATACATAATATTTTCAGAATACGGCGGATAGTAGGGAACAGAAACGTTTTAATAGGAACAGAGTGTCTTAATACTAGGTTCTGAGGTTCCCTCTGCTTATCCTGCTATGTGCGTGATAACGCGTGAATCTAAAAAAAAAGTATTAAAAAAACAGATAGTATAGACGTACTATGATACCAGATGGTTTTGTGAGAAACTACTTTCAAATATTTCATCTCGGGACATCCAGGATGCTGTAATGCACAGATAAGGTCAGCTAAGAGGAGGCTCCAGGAACAACAAAGGATGCCCCGATTGTAGACCACTTATCCGTCTATGACAAATCGTCGCTCGTCGACTCCTAATGAATCGGCTTCTGATTAATGGTGGTGCCTTATCTCGGGTTAGTGTTGCACCTGATGGGATTAGCTCGATATGTGGGAATGTTGGGCGTTTAG
Organism: Heliconius erato x Heliconius himera; assembly: GCA_013421005.1. Classification (NCBI taxonomy): domain Eukaryota; kingdom Metazoa; phylum Arthropoda; class Insecta; order Lepidoptera; family Nymphalidae; genus Heliconius; species Heliconius erato x Heliconius himera. The sequence continues at coordinate 73,182 of JAATLQ010038504.1, read as the reverse complement.
AGGAGGGCTCCCTTCAGTAGGTGATGGTGATCGAAATTTAGCTTAACATATGTTTTTTTTATATACTTGATGTAAAATTGGATTTTTTTTTGTAAAAAGTGTCAATCTATCTATTTGAGTTTGTTGTGGTACAGCGGCAATGCGAGGGTTGTGTTTTCGATCTTCTCTACTAGCTGTGGTATAAAGGTTGAGTTCTGCCACTCAACACACAATGTCTCGACAATTGCGGCGTGGCCTCACTGAGTGTCTTAATACTAGGTTCCATCTGCCGACACTGCTATATGCAGGATTCAGCGTGAAGTGTTGCTGGTCAACAAACGAACACCACACACCAGTTTATAGAAATACAATGTATACTTTTAATATGTAATAAATAAAGGTAAATGTTAAAATCAAACAATCCGAATGAGGGAAGGAAATAGAATAATGCCATATATTTGCCAAAAAAAAGGAATGAACGTTAACTGTACTTTATATCATTGATAACTCTTCGAGAGAGGGAGGTAACTAAGATAAATGATCTGTTGCGTTGTTAACACGTCACCGCCTCCATCATCCACCAGCCACCGTCGACGCAGTACATGGGTTGTCTGTCTTTCTACTAATATGTGAATCTGTATTCTTCTATCATATTTTGTTACTTAGGTATTTCTTACGGATTTGTGCCGTATCCCGCATATAACAAGATAGCATGTTAGGTAGAGGGAATCTACGTTTCCTCAAATTAGAGATCAGTTCGTGTTGGTTGGCGGTACTCAACACTGCACTAAGTCTTACAGAGCGGAGAGACGATATCAATTCTCTCGAGTTCAGGAGGATCCAATCCACAACCACCACAATTACAGTCAGACGCGGTTCCTTTGTGTAGATATCTAATTAATAAAAAACTACCCATTTACAGATCCTGAATGGTAAAACTATGTATGTATCGTGTATATTGTGAACATATCGGTTAAAATGACTTCGGGTTTCGTTACTAAAGATCACCTCTAATAATTTTACGTTCTATATATTCCGCTCGATACGAGACTTATACGAGGGCAAAAAGAAAAGGAGAATAATAATTATTTTACATACCTATACAACAGGATACTATCATAAAGTGTGTGTTCACGTCACAAAAGCAAGAGTCGAACTTGTTACCTCGCCTGTTACCGGTCGTTAGACATAATGCCCGCTATATATAAAGCATTAACACCGCGTCCTGATAACTGAAACACGTGGGTGGTTCCTATAGGGAGATGTTTATTTGTCTGTTTGACTGTACACCGCGAACGCCGACCGATAATCTATATATACTTTGCAGGTGGTAAAGAAATTGACGAATTAAACATTTAATGGAGTGATTTTTTTTGGTTTGAGATAGATTGTAGAATATATTCTGAAAATTTAACAATTATGTACTGAAAATATTGTCATAATGGCTTCATCTAGTTTTTTTTTAAATAAAATTAATAAATTAATATTGTTTTTGGTATATATGTGTTAACAGAATAGCATATTAAAATTTCAAATTGCAAAGTTTAAGGACATAGATTTTAATTACCTCATGAAGATCGATTAAGCAATCAAAAAGTCTATTTAAGTCTAACAATAATAACCACGGAGTCGTCGGGGAGCAAAGACACAGCACCTAACTGTAAGCATGATGGTTGCAAGTTAAATTCCAATTAGAAAATGAATTATTTTTATTTATTCGCTCTAGTAACAAGACAAAGCGCGACATTGAGTTTCACCATTTAACTACGTGTTTGCAAGATTGTGCGTGGGGAACGAAGAGTATTAACACTAGGTTCTCTCTGCCTATCCTATTATATGCGGGTTACAGCGTGAAACCACAAAAACACAAAAATAAAACGTAATAAAAATGCAATAAAAAGCACAACTGCAACCCCCCACGAAGTGTGAAACATTCAATATGATTTGTAACATCATAGATCACGGCGCAGAGTCAACAACAATAGCTGTAGGAGAGAGGTATAATCCCCAGCAATTAGTTAAACAAAACATAAATAAAGTTAACGAGCGGGATTTATGTCTCTATGTGTGATTTTTTGCTTGGCTCTACTCTCTACCCGAGCAGCTCGGAGGGTGATATACGACGCGCCACGGCACCGAATGCTGACTATAAGTTGATACCGTAAGTCGAATAATTAAGGGTGAAAAATAAATAAATTCAAAAATGTTATTTGACTTTTTATATCTTTTCATGTAGTTATTTCGCCAGGCAAGACTCTATATCAAATTTTAAAATAAAAAATTATCTCATATGTGAATCACCTATTTTCTAAAAAAATAAATGGTAATTGTATATAAATTTACTTTTTTTTTTTCAGGTTCTCACGATATAGCATAAACAGCAGGGTAGGCAGAGGGAACCTAGTGTTAAGACACACTCAGTTTGTCTTTTTACCAGAGCGTAGTCATAAATATAATTAATTCTTTCGAGAGGACATCGAACTTACAACCGATACTTTTACAGTAAAACACTGTGCCGCTGCGATACGACGGTCTCTGATATGATGTAAAACTATTAATTATATAAAAATTATCTAATTAATATGAAAATTTACATTTATTCAGATTATTATTTATTGTAGATAAAAAAGATACTAATAATTTTAAAGTGACATGCTTCCACACTCGTTTCAAATTAGAATTAGGGTCCCACAATTATTATTTATTACACCACGAAGTGGACGTGACAAGTTGTCACGCGGCGCCACCACCCACCACTCACCACCACTCACCACCACCCACGAGCTGGAACCAATTGTTAGATCGCGTCAAAACGTTCAATCAACAATACATCGATCATCTATGGGAATTGATATACACTTCTATTAATAAGTAGCGACAGCTACCGGGCGTATTGAGATATAATAATAATATAGTTTTGAGTTAGGTTTCGAAAAAAATCATTATGAAAATAGTTAATTGCATTTAATTTAGTGCATTAGATTTTGCGGACAGCACGTACATACATACATACATACAAAAAATATAGGCTTTTATAAAATTGCAATTAAAGTAAGCGATTTTTTTATATAGTATTTTTCTTCTGTATGCGTAGAATAAGGCTTTAAAAAAATTAAAACTTACAAGATAGTAAGATTCGTAATATCCACGTGCTACAACCTAAGTTTCGAAACATCGCGTGTTGAGTGAGTGGGAATTGCACCCCAAAACCGTTGCATTTACAGAATAAGCTAAAAACTGAAGCTTAAAATTGCGGAGTGATGGCCCACTACTGTAGTACTTGTAGTGTTTAAACATTCTAAACGAGGCCGCGCGCGACGACGCCTTCATGACGCCACTACAGTAGACCACCAGCTCTACTTACTTCACGTGAACTTGAACTCTTAATAGTTGGGGCATTTTGTACATTTAACTGTATGTCGATATCGTATATTTAAACTACCGCCAATGATTTCTAAATTGCCTCGTGTAGTGCTCTGTTTTCATGATTGGCGGAACTCAACAAAAGTAGTTAATTCCCCCGAATGGGAATTGAACCGTGATCTTTATACATATTTATTAATTAAACAACAGAACTGTTGCATGGACGTAATACTTTACTCGATTTGTTTTTTTAAAGTGTAAGTCGTCATGACAGTTTCATTTTATATCAAACTTTTTTTTCCTCATAACTTTATTGGCGCGGGCTGTATGACGTAATTCATAAAATCTACTTTTTCCTTATTTCTGTTAATTTTTCAGAAATTTCTCTTTTAATGCTTTCCTACAATAAGGACATGACAAATTTCAGCGTTCTACGCCACATGGTTCCGTGTGTGCGTCTATAAGTCACTCCAAAACGTAAGAATTTTATATATTATAAAGTAGAAAGCTAAATCGAATCTATTACCTTTTCAAGTAGTTTCATTAAATATTGTTCCCGACACGCTTTGTTCAAGTAGAAAGAAAAATTGGATCCATTGGGATCGTTTACAATGAGTATCGTTTTCGGTTATTATATTTCATCGAGTGATCTAGTGATCTATAGATCGATCTGTGATCGATGATCCACGCGGTGAAAGTTTCATTGTGGCATGTTTTTGTTACTATTTCGAATACGTTGCATGTTTATATCCCACCCCGCTGACACTTCCTTATTTACAATCTCACAAGGCGTGGGTTCTATTACCCGTAAAATACTTAAACTCTTCCAAAATCAAAGATCTCTGAGCAGTAAACGCAGTTAACAGGCAATTAGCTCTAATATTGTAATACATTAACAAACTAAATATCCAGATGCACGCTACCGACCTGCGCCTGCGCCTGCGCCTCGGTTTACGACCGCGATGGGTATTCGATAACTATATACTTATATTTTAATTTCTCACTAAACGTGTTAATTAGAGGAATGGCCGTTTTCGTGAGAATCGGGCGTCGTTAGTCGTTAGTCGTTACAACAATTACACGGGCTCGTTAAATGTAAGATCTTACTAAATGTGCATATTTTGTATGATTATAATCTAGATAAGATTAAAAGTTAAATATTCTTTATTGTATACGCCATAAGCCCGTCGTGGCGCAAGGGCACAGTGTTTGGCTGTAAACGTGATAGGTAAGAGTTCGATTCCCCTATTCCCAGTTTGGTGTTAGAGGTTCTAGTTTAATTCTAGAAATAGAATAAAAACAAGAAAGATTATGAATGCATTCGAAACGAGTACAGTGGTAGCTGTAAATGAATACGTGATTCTTTCAGTAAATAGCAACTGTGAAGTGGGCCAAGGATGCTGAGAGGATAATGAGTTATTTAAACTTACATTTATAGATCCTTTGCTTGTCACTTGAATCTTATTTTTAAATGCTTAAAAGAACATAGGAAATTTTGTAATATGCCATTCTTTGTGATATTATTTATTTATTTCTTGATTTGAAAAATAAAAATAGTTGTGACAAATAATAATTCCTAGCATATTCTCAGATGATTCTCACTATATTTACTAACTCATTAATTTTGTTAGTAGAAAGTTTAAATAAGTTAATACAAGCTTATAAGAATATTGAAGTAGCTTGATAAGAACGGAACGTATGGCTGAGTGGTCAAAGCGTAAGGACTGTTTCCAAGAGGCGCGGGCTCTAGTTCTAATACGTAATTCTTTTTACGTTATATCCCGCTCATAGCAGGGTAGGCAGAGTTAACTTGGGAACCTAGTGTTAAGAGTCTTCCGTTCTTTGCCGAATTGAGGCCATTACGTGTTGAGTGGCGGAACTCAACGCCGCGATTTGCCTCTAAAATTATGAAATTTATATTATTATTTAAATATTTTTTTTACCTTCATAAGATCACAGTTTTTGCAAGGACAGACATAGGTAAGATATTTGTAATATTTAAGATAGTAATAGTAATTATAGGTACGGTAACTCACATTAGCATAGTGGAACCCGCACGCGTCCATGCAGAGGTAGAGGCAGGTGGACACCCCCTGGATCGTCAGCAGCCCCACCTTGTACGTCGCGCGCTGGAGAATCGCTGCAACAACATTATAAAAGTCATGAAATATACAATTTTATGTATTATTGTTTTATTTATATATGTTAGACTAAAAATAAAAAATATAGTTTATATAAGACATGTACACAAATACATAATTTCTTTTTGTAGTGGTAGTCGTGGCGCTGTGGTGTTTCTCTGCGCCTAGACTGTAAACGTGACGGTTCTAGGTTTGAATATCACTCAGGGAAATGATTACAGTATTTTTTTTAATTAATTTCCCGCTCTGGTAACAAGACAAAGCGCAGCGTGGAGTTCCTCCATTCAACCCACAATATCTCAAAAATTGAGTTGAAAGTGAGAACGGATTGTCTTAATACGAGGACGCCTCTACCTTCCCGCTATGCGGGAGAATGATGTTTCTTTTGTTTTGATTTTACATTTTTTCATAAAACAAATTCTATTCCCAATGTTTTGTCTAGATGACGATAGTACGACAAATGTGAAAAGCACTATGACCAGAAAAATGGCGGTTTCCCAGCATATATCCATGTTGGGAAACCGTGGACTATATTTTATAAACAAAACATTTTTTAGAATGAGATTTGAACCTACAGTCCCACAAGTTTCAATTCCACCACAAATGTGGTTTTAATATATAATACTACTGATTAGAGAGTACTTACCGTAACGTTAACTAATACATGTAATATTGCAAAATAAAATTGTTTATTACACTTATTCAAACACCATGTACATACATATATAATTACGACACCTGAGAACTGTAAGCAAAATAATTCTCACTTAAAACAAACATCCTATTAGCGCAGTTTTCATTAAAGTAACGTTATACTTATTAAATTTGTAAAATTACTTGTTCTCCACCATGCTACCACATACTATACTTAGAGGCAATGAAAGGAGGCATCAAACATGGCGGAGACTTCCCCATAATTGACTTCTCAGAGTTTAGAGGTTCTTATGGTGTTTGTATTTACATTACAATCTTCTTAAATTCTAAAGCTTTCGTTTTACGTGCAAATAAGCTTTTACTGTATAAAGGACGCCATGAAATTATATAGCGAATGAGCTTTTGTTCTAGAGGCGTGTTTCAATTTTATATATAGGGAGTTCGATTTAATATTGTAATATTTTTAACGATTTATTAATCATTAATCACTGTTTGGGTAAATTTTGATTTATCTTTTAATTTTAATTTTATTATTAATATTTATATAATTTGTTAAATATGAAGATTTCTTTGCATCAATATTGTTTTTCTAAAATGAAAAAAAATAAGAAACATCGAGGTCATTCGTGTTGAAGGAGCTTATATTCCTTCGCGACAGGTTCGGTGAATTCGGTTCAAGCAAATATTTAATATTTTCCTTTTTTGGTAGTAAGGCAAAGTGCGAACTGTGTGAAGCTAAAGAAACCCTTGTATTGTAGACTTAAATGTTTCGCCGTCGGATTTGAGTTGATAACAATTACAACCAACTGGTTGAATCAAACTATCTACATACTATTGCACATATGTAGCTAGAGCTAACGAGAGCTGATTATTGTAGTACCTATAGAATAGTCATTTTTTTATAGAAACTACGTATATCACAGCTTTTAAAGATTCTTTTTATTGGTAACAGGTACCTATAGGTACGTATAGGTGTAACATCTGGCACGTATCGACACACCCGCGGAGCGGAGTGTGAGAACTGGTTTGTTTCCCTCCACACATATTCATGTAAACACTTGTAAATATCACTAATTGTACACCTATAAACGTGATTTTAATAATTAATTGTAATTTAATTCTTATTCGCTGTGAATATTCATTTGGGTTAATTTGAATTATCTTTTAATTATAATGATTAGTTCCTGCTTAATTGAGATATAATTGAAGGACGGCTCGATAACGTACGCTTGCTTGGTAGGGAACTTGAAATTATGTAGGTGAATGGTAGACCGTCGTGGCAAAGCGTCTGTATGTAAGTACGAAGGTTGTGGGTTCGATCGTTGGTGTAAATAGTAATTTTTATTTCCTCACTCTGGTTACAAGATGAAGCATGGTTTTGAGTTTCGCAACTTAACACGAAATGTCTCGATAATTTTGTGGTGCTCGACGAACGCAGTGTTTCGACATTAGCGTCTCTATGTCTACCCTGGTATTTGCAGAGTATATATCCATATGTCGATCATTGCTGCTACTAATATGTTGTGTTGTTGTGTGTATTAATAAGTTGTCATTATATTTTTTTACTTAAAAAAAAACAAACTTAATATAAACAAATATTTGTGTTTGTGATCGTTTCTCATGACACAAAATGAAAAAGTTATGGGTTATTATTGAAGTCTTTAGATTTTCAATACGTTCTTATCAATAGAATTGTATTTAAAACACCCATCTTGACATTTTTGATTGACATTTTAACATAAATAAACTTAATTTATTTATAACTAACGATAACTATTTATTTGAACTTTTAACCACAATCATAACCATATCAGTTTATTTTAAGCTATTATATAAACGCTGGCGTACCATACTCCAGCCTCCAGCCAGCTCAGTTAATAGGTTCCCTAGATGGCGGCCGCGCTTACTGCCGACGTAAATAGCGATACTTAGGTTAACTTACGAGAATGTGCGGTATGTGCGGTATGGAGTGAATATATAGATTATGTTATTAGGTAATTTTGTAGAGGGAATTGTAAGGACATTGGTAACTGTAAACGTGACATGTTGTGACTTCTATTCCCACTCATTTCATCGAATAAGCAGTATTCGATACATATAAATATTATAGAGATTAAGAGTTTGTTTGTGTATCTGCACTGATCTAAATAACTGCTAGTGCGTATTGAAGATATTTTTTTTATTTTGGATAGTCCATTAAAAGAGGAAGGTTAATCGTTTGGAACCCATTAGCAACTCCTCTCTCATCTGGGACGAAGTCGAGACTAAAAACTACTACATTATAAAAACCCACATGTCAAAATTTGAAACCCATCAATACACTATCGATTAAGTGTTAAATTTGGCACAAAAATTACATAATCTATTATGTAATCTTAATTGTGGCGAGTTATCTCTTCCGCGAAGATGTGTATGGAGCAATAGACACGCCCACGAGATGAAGACGTTACCTTATCATACATCGGGGGACGCTGCGGGAACTAAAGTATTATAAATCAAAGATTTTTTTTTCATTTTTGAATATCAAAATTTACAAAGTTAATGTGCTCTTCTGAATTTTAAGGAACAAGTATGATTTATGACATGTGATTAACACGTTTTAGTTTAACGTGGAAAATCTGGCTCGATGGATGCGAATTCGATGCTCACGTAAGGGAATTCTTGTATAGTTAAAAAAAATGTTTTCTCCGTACTGGAAAATAAAAGTGATTAGATGCGCAGCCTAGTGATGAAATATATCTACGAAATTACTGTAATGAAGGCTGCACTTCGCTGTGTTCCACATACCCATAGCAGGTTAGGCAGAGAGAATCTAGTATAAAGATTCCGTTTCCCACTTTTCATCCAATTATCGAGACATAGTGTATTAAGTATCATTTACCCAAATCTATTGAACCTACAACAGCCGCGTTTACATTCAGACTCTGTGCCGCTGCGCCATAGCGGTCAGGAGAGGCACACAAGCACACACAATATATAATTTCCTCATTTAATATTAATAAAGTAACTGTACCAGCGCGGAGTGGTCTGATGATGGCTATGAATAAATTGATTCCCATTACGAGTTACATTGATATATGGTGTATTGCTGGTCGCGACTTGAGATGGCTGCGTGCCGCGGGCGCGACCGGCCCTAGCAGCTAGGTAATATTATTATTGTCGATTATCATATAAGGGAGTGTCCTAACACTACGTTCACTCTGTCTATCTTGATATACATATGTGGAAAATGAATTCTGGAGACATTGCGGGTTGAATGACGGAACTAAACGCCGAGCTTTGCCTGCCAGAGCTAGGAATTGAAAATATTAAATATTTTATTTACTCGATTAGGAATCGAATCCACAATCTGTCGTTTGTCTTTTCTTTGCACTGCACCACGACTAGCCTCTAACAAACTCTTGAACGGCCAGGATTTCATTGGTAGGATCAATAAAGAAAATCCAAGCTTTATGTATGAAAGGGAAGGATCTATTTAATTATTATAGATAAAAGAATATATTTAATATTAAACATTATGTAAACTATGTGTATAGTTGCCCGACTACAAAAGGAACAACTACAAAAGGAAGTGTGGACACTTATAGCACTACAACTTGGTGGGAACTGTCTTCTAATAATATAACATTAATTAAATATATTCCAAGTATATATATCATATCTCAGGTTCAGGCTACGTTTTGTTGGGTGAAGGTGGGTAAAAGAAAAACATAGTATCAATACATTCTGTTTTACCACATTGCTGAAATGAAAATAATTAATTTCTCCGAGTGCAGATCGAACCCACAACCAAGTAGACGCTTTCCCAGAGCGCCACGACGGTGATGGCCAGTGGCATATTTCCATTAAATTAATTCTTGGTATAATAACAAGCTTGTCTTATATCATCAAAGCGATGTATAATGTGATAATGACAAAAAATAACATACATTCTCATAAAAAACTTGCTCTTTAATTATGAAAAATGAAGCACGCGCAGAAATGGCGTAGATGGCGCTAGTTGCGGTCATAATCGTCGTCAGTCACGCGACGACCACACACGGACGCGGACGTCCCGCTAATTGTTGTTATTAGATTAATAAACATCAGAAACACTCCCGCAACGAGAGACGTGCCACTTCCCTTCTAACAACAAATTATCTATTTCAATTTTCTATTTATATCACTTGAAACAACTCGATCGTGCTTTATTATTTAATGTAGGAAAGAATACAGTATCGGATGTCAATTAACGCCATATGAAACACGATACTTTAAGAGCATCTTATAAAATATCAATAAATATGTGTATTCGAATTTGGTTTTATAATTTAATCGACCTTGCCCACGTACAGTACACTCAGCTCCACCAGAACCAGAACAGTTTCCAATTACGCGTCGGAGGAGATGATTTGTCACGAGATATTTAAATATTTAATTGAATACAACCAAGTGTAGCGGAGTCCTACGGAAGCCTGACGCAATCTACGTGAGATGAAGGGCCCGCAATGAAAATTATGAAGTGAGAGATAAGGAGCGGGATCGGGGCAAGTGTATAAATAATAATTATGGAGAAAGTTGGTAGCTGTCAAAATTGGGTCCGGTTTAGGCCACCGTCAAGCACGATTAGATGTCTGGTAATATTTGGTCAGCCGTGTCTCCTGCGACACTCTGTGACACTCCGTGACAGGCGACGCTCGTCAGAGGGGTTTAATGTATTATCACCTTCACGCTACATTAAAGATGATTAAGTGGAAAGTAGCCTCTTAGTGGCGTTATTTCGGAGTAATCGGAGCTATCCTTGTAAAACCTTCCGCTTTATTTAAGCGCCGTCACAAAAACTAAAATTGGAACTCGAAAAGGATTCAAACACAAAACAGAAGAATTTCGATTCTCAGGTTTTTAGCAAATAGTCTTAAACATCGAATTACATATTATTAAATTATTCGACCAATTTATTCGACTTAAGATATCCTGTAAATATTTTAAGTTAAGTATGAGTGAATGTCGAAAGTTCTCTTTAGCCTTTTCCGTAATCTTCTTAATGTAATGGAATGGCTTGATTCTATTAAATCATTCGATAATATTACATTAAGTATTATTTGATTTATTATTTAAAAAATGAATGCCCATCTTTGTTTCATAGTTTAGATGGTAAATTTTGTTAACGTTAGTATGTTGGGATATGCTTATATGCTTACAATATTATCTTAAAAAACAGAACCCTTATAGGATCTTTTTTGTCCATCTGTCCGTCTCTTATTGATTTTCTATAGTTTTTATATAATCAGTTACAATGACTATTATTTATGCTATGTTTTCATATCAAAAGAGTATTATTAATAGAGGTATAAAGTAGTAATTAATAATGAACGCATAAACAGCGCCATATTTTGTCTCATAATTTAACAAGTGGTTTTTAATTGCCAGGAAACGTTAGACGCAGGCGCAGGTCCGGCGGTGCTGCTTGCAGGCGTCCGAGCGTACAGAACTGATACCGTGGAAGAAATCGTAGTGTCAGTGCGGGGACGAGATGCCTCGTGCTCAGCGTCCCACAGAAATACCTCGCAAATGACAAACGGTCGCACGTTTGTTTATTATAAACATGTATTTCATGTTCTGGTAGACCCCGAAAATGCCGTTCTTTGATTGCTATCTAATAAATATTAAATTACTTTAGAACCGGAACAAAATATTAACTAAGATAGTATTTCGTTGTGTGAGATTGATATTTATAAAAATAATGTTTGTATACATACATACATATATTTCCTCTAGGTAGTGGTATGGTTAGATAAAACGCGGCGTTAAGTTTTTCCTTATATACATGTTTTTAAAATTGACAGAAAGTAAAGCACGGCATTTTTTCCCAACTCGTTTAGTCCGTATAAATGGAATAATATGCGTGAACATCAAATAAACACTGAGATTTTAGTGTTTATTTAAAATTATTAGTCGAGACAAGATATTTCTTGTTTTGTATCGAATAATATTTTTTTGTCTATTCTTCTAAATTATATTATGATAAGACCCGATATGTTACTCTTAAATTATGAAATATCATAAAATCTGGACTTAAAATTGTTTAAAACATAATTTATCTTATAAATACTAAACAACTCTGTGTCTAATACTGTTTAATATGCAAATGTAATCACGTCGTTACTTAAAGAATTACAGATTTCCTTTATTGATAGGTACCTACCTAGTGGACGATACATCAATATTTATAACTTCACACTTTTGAAGGCTCGTGAGAGATGAGGGATTTTAACTCGCTTCACGCTGTATCCCGCAGACATGACAATTAAACAGAGGGAATATAACATTGAGACACCTCGTTCTCCGAGCTTTGCCTAATTTTCGAGACCAGCGTTTTGAGTGGCGAAACTCAACGCTACGCTGACTGTATACGAGCTAGGAAATAAGAATAGCTCATTTCCCCGAGTGAAAATTGAACTCACGACCGTTTCGTTTACAGTCAGAGGCTATATCATTGCGCAAGACGGCTCAAACTGAAGTTTTAATAAAAAAATTGAGCTCACTGTCCCTTGTTTAGAAAATTTCAACATACAATACATGTACTACAATAGTATATTCCTACGCCGGATGTTTAGCGATAATATTTGTGAATATGTATACAGGTGTTTTAGTAAATCTCTTCAGCGCTAAAACATGAAATAATACTTTAATTTTCATTTCTTCGCTCCGGCAACAAGACGAAGCGCGGCGTTTAGTTCAGCGCGAAGCTTAAAAAAACTACAATATAGGGAAGAACATTGCAATAATTATTTCTATACATGATGATTGTCAGCGGTAATTATACTTATGTTAAAAATGTTGGTAATGAAATGATACTTGTACATCAATAATATACCTATATTATGTAGTTTAGAAATATATTAAAAGATTAATTTAAAAATAAATAAATATTAGTAAATTATCGTTTTTTTTTTCAGTTTCCTTTTATGTTTATAAGAGACCTTGTGAAAGTGCGATTTCCATCTATAGAAAATAAAATAGACTGACGAGAAACGGAGTGATATATGCTGAATAGGTTCACGCTGCCGAACCATTATTATCTATATATAGTAAATCCCCTAGATCCGTGTAACAGAAACTGAAACCTAGTAACTCAGCACGTGACTCCACCATCACTGCACCGTGAGGTCATCGCTCGGCCTTGTTCGCAGATTTCGCTCGGATCCACGCGTGACGTCGCGGCGACGTGCGCCCGCGCACGTACCGCGCCGCGTAGTGACGCGCGAGTGTCGATAGCGGGACACTAATAAATTAGACACTTCCATAGAAGTCGTACACTCATTGATCTAGGTGTCTAGTCCATGTTAAATTACGCCATTGTCGAGCGATCTGTCAATTTTACATATACAGTACGGCCGATGAGTCGTCGCTACAACGAAGTTAGTAGCTGGTGGCTAAACGTATATTTTCAGGATTTTTTCTTAACCTTGATTTTTCTTGCTGATTCAAGGTACACTCGACCATAGGGTGTAATCATCTTAAATGTGTTGACTGTAGAAAAAAATAAAGTTTTTCTTCAGGGCTACATTTGGCTATCCGGCAAAGAACAGGAGACAATACGAGGACAATATGGATTGTGGGAAAAATTTGTAGATGTTCCAGACAAGTTAGAACACCTAAGTTCATTGCTCGGATATAAACCGACGATATATGGTTGTTAGATAACGCCTCCCAACCGCCGCGCCGTGCGTCACTCGTCTGTGATACAAGGTCGGCTAACGACGCTAACGACATCGAGCGTGATGATGATTCATTATCCATACCTATATTATAAATTCGAAAGTAACTCTGTCTGTCTGTCTGTCTGTCTGTCTGTGCCGCAATCAGGGCCAAACCGCTAATTCAATTGTAATAAAATACTCATACAGAGATACTTGAGGGTCTTCGGATGAACATAGGTTACTTTTTTTCACATATTTGTAATATTGTCGATATATACTAATATATTAAAATATTTTTCAATTTGACAGGCAATTTATTCCGCCATGTTAATAACAACCGACCGTTGCTAAGCAACAGTTTGCAAAGTTTATTTGTTGTTATAAGCAAACGTCACCCAAAATGAGCTTGCTTAACGCATACATGGCGTGCGCCGACTCAACCTTATGAGATACATAAAAATAATGTTTTACAAAAATATTGTCCTTTAAATAATATTTAAAAAAGTCCGCGATACACATACCATATTTATCTCTGAAGCTTGAGCAAAGTAACACAGTAACAACCAGTAACCATTTTAATTAATTTACTTTATATTTATCGGGTTTTTGTTGTATGTATTTTCTATAATTTGATATTGATCCTTATGAAAATGAATATAATAGTCACTTTTAGCATTTCATCTAGATTGAAATTATAGTTCACTGTATAACATTCTAATAAATAATTAAGGAGATGTCACTGATTCGAAATAACCTAGCAAACGACCGGCATAGTATGACCGACGCGAACGGGCAGATGACTTTGACGGTTTTGTAAATTTTCATACATTTTCGAACTACTGTTAATTTTTATGTAATTATTTGCTGTTTATAATTAATTTATACTTTTCTTTGGTTCTTCGCTTATTCGAGGAGCAGATTAGTGAGATTTTCATAAATTTCTTGGTGTGGTGTAAGTTGCGGCCCTGCGCAGCATCGGTGTAATATTATTTAAGTATTAAGGAGAGAATTGTTGGTTATTTCATCTTGGTTGGAAGTTGGATATACCGTTGTTATACACTTAATAAATTGTGGTTTTAGTTTTCTGGGATTTTATTTGATATTGCTCGCAAAACTTATCATATTTAATGTAGAAAGGACTTTAGGTATTTCATATAGTATCTATGTACGCGCGCAAGGAAAACGAGTAAAAAGATTTTTCCCGGGTAAATCAGTAAAATCGATCACTGAAAGTCCAATAAAAATTAGTTCAGTTATTCTGGATATTAGCTCGGGGAAATAGAAAGACAGAAAGAGATAAAATTATTAATAATGTAGCTGGTTTTGTTTAGTTTTTTTATTAATATTTTACTAGGGTTACGTTTACTTATATTTTTTTATTTATATTAGTTACATATTTTCACAAACAATTTCCTAAATATATCTATAAGCATTCGTAAAGTTTAAGCGGGCGAAGCCGCGTCCGGGTCCGCTAGTTAATATATATAATTGTATGAGTTACTGCGCCTATTCGCTATAGAGCTGCTGATTGAGTTGCGTATTGATGGCGATGACGGCAGCTGACTATGTCTAGTTTCAATCGTTTTCCTTTTTAATATCATCATAGTTTGGCCAGCAAGGAAATCCCCAAATTTTATGTCTTCTGAAGAAGTTAAGCAACAAGAATTTGTAGAATTCCTAGAAAATTTCAAAAGGTTTTATTCACTGTTGCTTTATGTAATTTGTTGTCGAGCGTTATAGTTAAAAACGAAGGGTTATTTCATATGTCAGTTGTTATTTCTAAATTAATAATGGAATCCAATTCCATGGCTACCGATGATGAAAAATTAAATTTAGATAACGTGTTTTTCAGGAAGATATTGTTATTAGCTTTCAGCTCTATCCCGCATAAAGGGATGGGAGATGTGTCCCGGTGTTAAGAAAATTTGTTCCCGATCCATGACTCAATTTTTGAGACATTATGTGTTAAGTGGAGGAATTCAACGCCGCTCTTCGTTTTCTAAATCTAACTATAAAATGATTAAAAAACAACTATCGATATGTTCAATATCGTAACTATTAATAGTTAATATTATATAATAGTCAGTAGTGACTAGTGAGTACGCGACAGAGTGACCTCTCACCTGTAACGCGATACTTCCGCTCGTTTTGTATTATTATTTTTCATTTTAACATTTTCTGTACACTTCAGTAGTTCACTACACTACCAGTATATTTCAATTATAATTAATTGAAATATAAACAACTTGTAGTCCGCAAAGTCTATTTTTTCTCGTTCTTTTTGGATTTTAGGAACCCTCTAAGCGTTCTGACCACTAAGCCACAAGTTCTTATCAAACTACAACTTATTTACGAGTATATTGTGCATTCGAACAAAACTGTCTGAAAGCTACGGTTTCGAATTTTTTATAACTTATTCAATTTTATATACATATTTCTGTCTTAAGTGTGAAACTTAACACATTAAATATGTTAAATTCAAATAATTTTATTCAAAATAAGAAGTTACAAGCTTCATTTTTTGAACGTCAAATAATTTACCACCAGTTCACTAAAATTAATGCCTCAGACCTGAGAAGAACCGGCGCAAGAAACTCAGCGGGACCTATTTTTTAAAATCAAGTTTAAACAAATACATATTTAATTATTTGTGACAATGATACCTTTGAAACAGACTGGAGCGAGCATTTCATCCCCAAGGCGTGTTATCATTTACAAAATCATTAATTTGGTAATAACCTTTAACACACAAACGTCTTTTCACAATTTTTTTAAAAATTGTGAAAAGTAAGTTGTAAAATATAATAAATATGGAAATTACTATGTACTACTAACTATGCAGCAGTAAAATTCAAATTATTTCACTTAACAAACCTGCAACAGACATCTCTATTATTTAAATTGAAAAAACTAAATAAATATCCCATTAAAGTTGTAGAAGCCGCCAAGAACACCATCAAACTACATTCCGAGTGGAATATTTCTCCACCTTCCGTCAATAATATCTGAAAATCTTCCACTTTCCGTTCACTTAATTTACATGTGTAACGCTATATCTACATAAAACTAACATAAAACACATAGAAAGCAATAAACACCTTTTCAAATCGCCCTATAAAATTGAAACTATAAAAACTATACGACCAATCGGTATGAGATACTGAAGACTGTTCCGCGCAGAGCACTTTTAAAGCCAAAAGTTCAAAAAATAGTTCATAAAAATGTTAAAATACGCTGAAACGCGGTCGTTCACCGCCCCTCTCTCTATCTCTCTATAACCCTTCAAAATAATATTTTTATTTTAAGACAATAGTATAAATAGTTGTCTGTATTTACAGTGAGAGTGCGGAACGACACTGACACGCGATAATAGACGGAGAGCACGTGATATATTAAAATTAGCTTTATCTATTCGAGACGTGGTGTGGTGTGGTGTGGTGTGGTGGTACACGGTGGAAGATCGCCAAACCGCGAGATAAAAGAATGCTATAAACAAAACAATAAAACCTTAAACTAGAACATTTTATAAGAACTCTGAGAAGATCAATTAGAAATGTATATTTTTTGCTTCAAACGACTTTCTAAGTAGATATATAAATAGATAGTGTTGATCAACTGTTTTTTTCAGTTTCGTTGTTTTTAGATAAAAAAAAATGTATTGCGGCATTCACAAATACTAATTAGTTCTTTATTGACATTATTTCTATATAAATATACATTTTAATATTGATTTAATGTGAATTAAACGGTGATTGGCAATTCTGCGTGAAGATGAGAAAGCTTAATAAAAAAAACAATGTAAACTTGCTCACTCACCGCTCTCTATATTATCCGCATAACGACAGTAAGTAACTAAAATAGAAGACTAAAATCTACAAAATTAGTTCCGGAACCGAAGGTTAGTTAGCAACAGAAACAAACAGAGACATAGAACAGAGTCCGGCTAGGAACAGATCATTTCACACAAACTAACTTTTCCCGTCAGCACTTCGCTCTGCAACGAATTTCGTCACGAATCGCGATTTCTTGGGAAAATACAAATATTAGGTACATTTTACTGAATTCGAATCGACACTTCAATTCGCTGTGGCCGTAAACGAGACTACGCGTTTCCTGCATTGTTTCTAGGTAGGTAGGTTGAACCTGAGGTTAAGATATTGGTAATCAATTGGAAGACGTTGTGTGAAACTTCAGCCTTAAACTACATGAAAACAGGAACATATGGTTTAATAGTTAAAGCGTTCGGACGTTTTCTAAGAAGAGTGGATTCAAATACTACTACGTTACATTTTTATATGTTTTCACAAAAAAAAACTTTTCCAAGGAATAACACTTTAAAAATGTTTAAAAAGGTTTGTATTCGAACCCACAACTATGAAAATCTTTCTTTGTATTTTTTAATAATACGATTATATGAAAAATTAAGTAACTGAAATTTTATCGATAAGTATTAAGCGTAGCACTACACATTTTTTTGGTGAATTGTGGGATTTTGATAATTCATTTAGATATTAAATAGTTATTTAATAAGAGATATGTATGTTAATAACACGAGGTCATGGTCACCGCCGCGATAGTAAAAGTCACAAAATTTTATAATTTATCTTTAATGTGTATAATTTAATATGAGGCCGGTGTGACGCAGTGGTTCTGCTGACTGTAAATGCGACGGTTGTAGGTTTGTTCTCTACTCGAACTAATTTATAATTAAATCATTTTTTTCCCTCCCCCGTAGACAAAATTTAACGTTGAGTTCAGCCACTCAACAAGCAATGTCTCGAAAATTGGTCGGAAAGTGGGTAAGTGGTGGATTAACATCTGCCTATTTTGCTATTCAGGGAAAAGCGTGAATTTAAAATAATACATTCTTTAATATTCTCAATTTTATCTTCATCCGATACATTTAAAATTTTAAAAAAATGTATTGCGGTGTTGGATCTTAACGCCGCCGCTCGTTATTATACCCGATCATGAAAACGAAGACATTTTAGTGTTAATATTTCTTTGAGTGCGGACGGAACCCATATCCACAACTAGTCATTTACTAAAATAAAATCGTCTTAAGTAACTTTACGCATTTACATAATAATATACGGGTAATGCGGTATTGTACCTGTAGTTCATTACTTAACTGCAACTTAAGTAACAAATCTTAACTTCCTAACATTAAATCTAAATATTCCGCTATATTCAGATAACAGCTATTATCTTGAACGGTCATTGACCCAGCGTAATATAATTAAATTGACTTATTTTGCATATTATATCACGCTTTTGGTGCTTTTTCTGGTTAAATTACGGATACATCATTTAATTTTTAACCAACTTCATAATAAGGGTGATTATCAGATTTATATATAATATATTTATGTTTCTGATATTGTTGGAACATTATAATTATCCATCTCTTTTCATTTTAATAAATAATGGAAAAACTATTATACTTAAAGAAAAGAGAAATAAGTTCATATTTAAAAATAAGATGAGAGTGCCCTAACACTACGTTATATGCATTAGATGTTAGTAATGTAAAAAAAAACCTTCGCTCAAAAGTATTCGAATCCCATTAAAGCGAAATTTATACAGTCAAATAATATTCAAATATTATATTATTATTTCTTATAAACTTGTGGACTAAAATCATTGAATTTATACATTAAAATGCATTATTAGTTTTATAGTCAATAAATATTGAATATAAAGACATAACTGGCAACAGTCGGCGGCCGCCTCTCACGCGGTAGCGCGCTAGGACTGTAACTCATTTTACTGACAATATTGCATAAATACGTTTCAAATCTTAAGGTATCTATCTATCTATACTAATATTATAAAGCTGAAGTGTTCGTTGTTTTTTCAGCTTCACGCTGTATCCCGCATTTAGCAGGGTAGGCAGACACCACATTGCTGGTGGTAGAGCTCAACTAGTGCAGAAATGAAAATATTAAATACTTCATTTCTTTAAGTTGGAATCGAACCCACAACCTGTCACATTTACAGTCACACGCCTGCGCCACGACTGTTCTCTAGTTTGCTTAGTTGAACGCCGTAATCTCACCTCCTGGTCTTTCGAGTACTTAGACTTGTGTCATTTGACATACTCGTTCTACAGTTATTTCATTTGACCACGCGAGCGAAGTCGCGTGTTGAAGCTAGTTTCATATAATGTTTTAACTAAACTTATACAGATCCAGTTAAAATTTATAACGGAATTTAAGCCTTTGATTGTGAGATTGTGCCTCCTTCGGAGCTCTCTTTATGGGAAATGTGAAATATAATACTGCGGTGTTCCAACAGCCGCGCGCGTGATAACGCTTAATAGTAACTGGAATTCACAGGTTCGAATATAATGGTGATTACGATGTATGTGGTTGTGTATTATTTGACTGTAAACGCGATAGTTGTAGGTTCAATTTCCACTCGGAGTTATTGTATTTAAATTATTTGGCTGTGGTAGAAAAGCGCGGCGTTGAGTTCCATCACTCAACATAGCATTGTTTCGAAAATTGGGTGTTGCACAGTAAACGGAGTGGGATCTAGGTTCGCTGTGCCTATCCTGATATATGCAAGATTCACCAAAAAGTTAAAAAAATTAAAAGAAAATTTAGAACAATCGTTAAATCTATTTTTTGACACCATCAAGTGGTATTGTCTGCCACTCAACGTAAATGCTATATTTTGAAAATTTGAAGAAAGCGAGAAACAGAGTGTCTTGAACTAAGAAACTAAGATAAGAAAAATATAATAATATAAATATAGATATGATCTTCTTCTTAATAATTCTATTAAGAAGAAGATCATATCACTTTATAACCAAGACGTATGACGTATACTAAGTATACATATAAGATGAGAGAAGGGCGCGACGGTGACAGTTTTTATCATTACAGTGCTGTAGGTACTGTCGCAGTAGGTGCCTTTGCAGCTAATTACCATCGACGCTATAGTCATAGGTTCGATGCCCACCTGGGACATGATTATACGTACCTATATTATAACACTTTTTAGTATTTTTTTGTATGAGAAAGATAAGCGCAGCGATGATTTCCGTCTCTCGGCCTACAATATCACGTAATATCGATTTTCTGAACCGGCCCTTTTTTATTAACTTTTAAAACTGAAATTAATAATAAAATACTTAAATGTACAGTCTTAGGTTACTAACCTAGGACTTTTCTTCAGTATTTTTTACGGAGAGCTTGATAAGAACTTAGGCTTAGTGATCAGAGAATTTAGATAAAAAACAGAATTTGTTGCGTTAAAATTTCTACATATTTTTTAAAAAAATATTATTTTCCTAATTCATATTTAGGAAAAAAATATTTTTATAACATTAAAATAATGAGGCCAGTCGCAGCAGCATGAGATGTGTCTGTAAAACCGACTGGTTGTGGGTTCGGTGCCCACTCGGGGAGATGAAATATTTATTTAAATTTATATTTCCATTTTCTTCGCTCTGGTGTCGAGATTAAGCGCGGCGTTGAGTTCTGAATTCGACAGAAAGTGGGGAACGAAGTGTCTTAATACTAGGGTCCCTCTGCCTACCCTGCTGTGTGCGGGATACAGCGTGAAGTTGATTTAATTAAAATATATAAAATAGCTCGTAATCGTTTTTAATGTATATGCTTTGATTACAAAATTGACAACATTACTTAGGAATATTGTAATATAAGAAAGAGATAACAGAACAATCTCTTAAATTAATATAATTTCTTATTCAGTCCAACCTGAACACCGTACTCTTATCTGTATACGGAACCAGGAATACCTCCGCCTCAAGTTACGACCGCGAAGCCTAAGTTTAGGAGTAATAAACGTCGCAGAACTAACTTATAACAACACTAAAGTGCTAACTAGCTCTGCGAAATGCTTGGACTTTACGCTTAGACTTTCTTACTGTCTTGTACTTTGAAATGTAAATTATAAATATGATATATATTATTAAGACTGTCATGGTTTAGCGTCCATAAACACGATGGTTGCGTGTTCGATTACCATTTGGCAGAATTAATATTTTAGATTTTTTTTTGGTAACAAGCGAAACAGCGGCGTTGAATTCCACCACTCCATACGTAGTTTCTCAGGAGTTCACCGAGAGAACGGAGTGTCTAAATGCTACGATTTATCAAGCTACTCTAAGATATACAGGATACAGCGAGAAGCTACAAAAAATGTAAGGACTTACGAGACAAACGCTATTTTCCCTGAGTCACGTACGCAGTTTGGTACAATCAAATATGATTGACGCGAACTAATTACAAACAATTGAACCTGTAACCAGACGCTTGCTTTGCAGGACTTCCAAATTATGTATTAAACTTTTATATAATTGCAAATTTGTATTGAATTACTAAATCTACACGGTGGAAAGATATAAGTCAGAGAGCACAATTCGGCGGAAAATAGGAAACGGAAGTAGTATTCGGAACGGAAGTGGAGTGTACACTACTAAGGCTACCAGGTTCCCGCTCTTTTTGAAAGGGCTTACAATAATAGTCTATTCCTATAAAGAATGTTTAGAAATGAATTTTGAATATTCGTCAAATCTACGTTCTCCTCTCTACCCACATTATGTATACAAATAATATATCTTACAAAAGAAAAGAAAAGGCAAAATAAAAAATGTAACTTTATTATTATATTAACATATTTTAATTAAAACATTTCACAATATAGTTTAGTTGAAGTAGACTTAAATGACACTCTACATTTACTACTACGACTACAATAAAGTAGCGTCTTGATTGCGCCCTGAGTCCTGACTCACACCGCGAGAGCGCCGCGGTACTAATCACCGTACAGGATTATTAGGGTTGTGTGTTGGAATATCCTTTTTTTAGATACTACCTTTCATACACGGTTTTACCTGTGATATGGTATAAGAGTTGAGGGTTTTTAGAAATGGATTTTTGTTTTCATTTTATTAATGAATATATGTTATGCTCTCTAACTCATGAAATAAATAATTTGTTGAATATTTATTTATATAAAATTCTGAACAAAATGCACATCATACTTTTAGATTTAATTATTAATAATGTTTAAATTCGACTAACAGCACTAAGGAAGTAACTCTCGAAATTCACAACACAACAAAGCATAGGTGTGAGAGCGTTGAACGAATAAAATGAATAAGTTATACCTATTACAGAAACATAAACAAGAATTTAAATTTTGCTTTCGTCAATAAATGGTCTTGAGCAGAATTTCTAAATATTCAACTAATACATTACAACGCACAATTAAAATGAAAAAATATGAAATAATTGTAAGACAATGCAACCCTAAACAAACCAAGACGTAAACGGTGACAAGTTCACAGCCTAAATTATATCCTTACAGTATCAGATAAGTGCGGCGCTACAAAGGGAGAGCTCACATAAATAACACAAAAATTATACAGCATCCCTGGTCCATACAGAGACTGTAGAGATGAGAATTTATTGAGATGTTACGTTTGATAGTGTCGATTTATGAAATATCCGCCCGCCATTAGGTCGGTAATGGGCGGCGATACACTCGTAGGGAGGGAGGACTCGCCGCGTGTTCCCGACGACACTCTGCTTGTTGTTGTTGATGTCTTCTCCCATTTTCTGTGTTTAAGATATTTAATTATGTAATAAAATTACAAATGTTCTACGAATTTATAAATTTTTTTGTATTTTCTTAATATTTTTTTTCACTTTCGATAACGCTACGATCAAGTTTAGCGTTAAATTCCGCTTTCTCTTAAATATAGAACAAATTAAGAAGAGATAAACGTATAAATGAAACTATGCAGGTTAGAACGCCAAAGTATGTCATATAAGTTCCTTGAGATGTATATCCTTGGGCAGTACTTAAAGATTCCCCTAAATCTTATGGGAAAAACAGAATTCGACATTTGACATCCATGAAGGCCAGTCGTTCCATAGGGGCACAATCGGGTGACTAAAATAAATACGACAGGTTGTGGGTTCGATTCCCACTCGAGGAAATAAAATTTTTAAATATTTTCATTTTAAATATTTTCTTCGCTCTGAAGTCGAGGCAAATCGAGGCGTTGAGTTTCGCCACGCATCACTAAATTTCTCCAGAATTCGTCGGCAAGTGGGGAACGGAGTGTCTTAACACTCGGCTCGCTAACATATTTCGTCCAATAAATATTTCATTCCATCGAGTGAGGATCGAACCCACAACCAGTCGCGTTTACACTCAAACTTCGTGCCTCCGCGCCACGATCGGGCCCAACAACAAAGTGAAGCTGAAATAAAAATACTTCCGCGAAAACAACATTCCATATGTGAAAGGATTAGCGTACAATTAAGTATCTGAATTCACGACTTTGATAACAGTGGAGCGGCAACTAGTATAATATGTCTAGTTAGAGCTCCGACACTGCGCTCTAGACCGCACTCTACACCGCACTATACACCGCGCTATACACTGTGTACTACTTGTGTAGAGTACCTATAGGTCTATAATGATAGTGTTTTATAGTAAATAGCTGACCTTTGAAATATTCAATCGATTTTAGATAATGTTTAATTAAACAACGTTTAGTCTATTTAAGTCTTAACTAATTGAAGAAAATTTTGTATAATTTAGATAACATTAGTTCTACGCTGTAACTCGATTGTTGTTGGGATAGGCTGAGGGTATCTAGTCAGAGGATAATTTGATCCCCACACAACGCCAAATTTATATTATTGTTTATTTTATATTTTTATTTGCAAAAATTTCGAAACATTGCGTGTTAAGTGGTGGAACTTGCCACAGTGCTTTATCGTCTTGCGCGTGTGAAGAAAATAAAAAATAATTCATAGTTCTCCTGAGTAATCAAATTCTCAAATCTTAGATGTAGAGTCAGACGCTGTGCGGCGCCACGGCACCCAACTGGGACTCGGTAATTGGTGCCAATATAAAACTATACAGTAGAAGTGTACTAATAACAATTAAATAAGGAATATTAGCTAATAGTTACACACAGACCGACCTACCGTATTTATATTATTATATTAAACATCGATTTCACTCCCGCATTGGTTCTGAAATATACTCGTTACAAATGTATGGAAATTACTTTAAAATAAATACTCTGTTTGCGAAATTTCTATGAAAACACAACGAGTGATGTATTATGAATATCGATAGATTATAATCAAATTTTACACGGAAAAGATGACCGTTTTCCTCGCTCTGGTTAGAAGATAAAGCGTGATGGTAAGGTAAACTAATAAGCAAAGGGAGTGTCTTAACATCTATCCTCCAATATGCGGAATATAGAACGGAGCTTAAAAAAGATGACTGTTAATGCCCTTTCCCAACCAGACTGCAATGTCTATATAAAACATATTTTCCCAAATATGAACCTTAAACCATCGTCCTTAGTTAATAATATCTCAGCTGCACAACAATACAATCTAAATTATAAATTGACAGTTGAACATTATTCAAATTTATGTTCATTGTATATAACAGATAATGCACTAATAATTTATAAATATTACCGTCAAACAGGGCTCGATATCTTTACAATAACACGATTTAAAACCGAACTGTTCACACCTTCCGAAGGGAAACATTATTTACGGCGAAATTATCGTGAAATTGTCGATAACGGTTATAATTTAGAGATATTAAAGTATCGTTAAACGTAATGTCGATAGTCGTAGGTTTGAATCCTTCATGAAAGAATGTTTCATTTTAGTTATCTTTACTCATCAATGCGGTAGAAGTATTTCCTTATTTCACATATTATTCTTTTAATATGAACATTCTTCCAATCCAATTCCGCGTGGGACACTTTTAACCGTGTCGCCATAACATCTTTAAAAAACGTTAATTACAGTTATATTTACATTTCGTCCATCTGATTCGATAACACGCAGAGTTTTGTTCTCTTATGTATATTCATTTTTTGGGTTCCACTATGCAATGCTCTTAAAGAAAAACTTATCCCTTCGCTTATGATACAATAAAAAAAAATATCGATAAAACGTTGTTACATCACCAGTACACTTAGAGGAAAAGCTTACAATCGATGTTATTGTTAGCCCAATTGTAAATAGCCCTGCACTAGATTGCGCACCACCAGCGGATATTGTATTAGCAACGAGGATTATTTACAACGCATTATGTAACTACTTATATAAAAGTAATTATGTATATTAATAGCTTCACGCTGTATCCCGCACAAACACTCTGCTATATGCGGGATACAGCACTTCTATATTTTCAGGTTCCGTGTTGAGTGGCAGAACACAACGCCATGTTTTGCCTGGTTGCCAGCGAGCGAGAAAATGATAATAATTCATTCCCTCGAATGGGAATCGAGCCCAGAACCATCGCGTTAACAGTCAGGCGCTGCGCCGCTATAACGACCTCAGCAACCATAAATAATGTGGAATAAATCCAAAATCCGCATTATGGCTATCTGAGAGTAAAGTGTCGGCTTTATAAGGCGATAGGCTTAAAAGCTGAAAGCTATTTCACGCTCCGAGCGACGTGTTCAGTATTAATAGAATGGCATAGTTTACTTTGATATTTATCTTTATCTGTATTTTGTTAAAGATAAAGGATACTTAACGATAATAGACTCCGCTCTCCGTTTTTTGGATAATAAAAAATTGTATAAAAGATACGGAACGTAGTGTCGTGTCACTAGATTCTCTTTACCAATCTGCTGTACAAGTGGGATACAGCGTTTAGGTGTAGGTTTGTTATATAATATAAGTCGGTTCTTAATTTAATTAGGTTATATAACTTAAGAATTAACAAAAAGGAGAAATAAGAATTTGAATCCTATCAACTATCAACCAATCAAAAAATAACATATCACTAAACAACTACTAAGTTGTCATAACCTATAATATTTCATAATATTATTTTGATGTTTAAATATAAAGCTATAATAAATATCTCCTCCTGGTCGGTGGTGGTGGTGGTGGTGGTGGTGCTAATTGGCCATTTAAACTCATCGTCGAATTAGTACCGACACTAATTTACGATGAGTGGGAAAATTATATTTAACTAAACTGATCTATATTTTTAGTTACAAACGATTTTCTATTTCAGTTTGAATTTGTCGTGACATTTATAGTAGTATGAAGTAACGGCGTATATCCGGTTGTAATGGTTGTTTCTTATGGGCAGTGATAGCTAGTTATTTAGGAGTGTCAAGATACTCCTATGGGCACTTTTTAATGTATTGTGCGTGGTAGTAAAGGCACTTCACCCAATTATGGAATAACGAAAATATTATTAAAATAACGCTTTAGAATTGAACCTACGACTGTCAAATTTACACATAGATTTAACAATCACATAATATCCAGACACTCCGTTTTATTAATTTCATTAGTTGCCTAACAATAATATTATTTTACTTAGTTATACGCTATATTTCGCGCATAACACTGTAGACAGAGGGAACCTGGGAACCTATAGTTAAGACACTACATTCCGTTCATCATTAAGACACTTCCATTCCTGACTTTCAATCGAATTATTGAGTTATTGCAAGTTAATTGGGGGAAATCAACGCAGCGTTTTTCTTCGTTACCAAAGAGAGAATAGGCATCGAAGCCAGAGCCTTCGCGTTTACAGTGGCACACTTGTGCCCACCACTGCGCCACGACGCCCACTTAATTATGATATAATTAAATATTTCCACATTGTTATCAGAGGTCTTACAGCTTTAAGCTCGTGTAAACAGTCGTCGCTACTTGCCGCTACTCGCCGCTACCTGTCGCTGCGTCCTGTACGTGTTACAATATTTAAATATTTACCTGTTAAGATCACACTTTGTTACGTCTGAATGGCTGACTAGTGTTTTATTTAATTAATGTCAATCTGTACGTTATCATATATTTAGAAACAAATCAATTTTGATAATAAAAGTAGCCGATGTGATCACCATCATGGCGCATTGGATTTTTACTATTTATTTATTTAGTTTGTGTATAGCTTCACGCTGCATCTTACATACATCAGAGTTTTTGTCAAATTTTTGAGACATTGCACGTTGAGTGGTGGAACTTAACGCCGCAGTTTGCTCTTTTACCAGAGCAAGAAAATAAATATTTTCATCCCCGGAGTAGTAATTGAACCCAGAACCGACGTAGTCATAGACGCTGCTTGGTTATCTTTTTTACACTAATAAAAAAAATCTGTATCACGCTGCGGGATACCCTCCTCACACAGCAGGGTAGGCAGAGGGAACCTAGTATTAAGACACTCCGTTCCCCACTTTCTGCCGAATACTTGCCGAATACAGGCATTGCGTTTTGAATGGCAGAACTCAACGCCGCGCTTTGCCTCGAAACCAGAACGAAGAAATGGAAATATAAATTTAAATAAATATTTTATCTCTTCGAGTGGGAATCGAACTCACAACTAGTCGGTTTTACAGTCACACTTTGTGCCCCTGCGCCAAGACTGGCCTTTGTACTAATATTATTATCATTGTGAATTCTGATTTACAGTTTAATAGTAATAGTCGTAGTTTTTTGTCATAAACTGGCGAATGAAGTAACTTATCACTAAATTATTTTTACTGAAACATTTTTATTTGAAAGATTATTCAAAATATTTTAAAAAAAACACTATTTTACGATAGATAAGGTATATTAAAGACGGACATGTTCTAAGTTACATTGTAATATTCTAATTACATATAACACAAAATCTTTATTTTAAGAGTAAACGATCTAAAATATAATATTTATCTAAATAATTAACAAGTATCAATACCAAACGTTACATATGAAACATAACTTCTAGAAGAGTTATAATATTAAAATATCTTAGAGTATAACCTGGGAACCTAGTGTATTAACACTTGATTCCCAGGTTCACTCTGTCTACCCTAGTTTATGCGGAATATAGCGTGAACCAAAAAAACTATAATATATTGAGTTCCGCAAAAAGTGTCTTAATTGGATCGAAGTGTCTAAGCGCTAGGTTCCCAGGTCCCCTTTGTCTACCCTGCATGTAGCAGGATACAACTTGAAGTAAAAAAAAATATTATAAGCTTCGTAATACACGAACTAAGAAAAATGTTATAATAAATGTCTAGTACTTAGGTCTAGTATTCTATAAGTCTGAGTAATACACTCACTTATTTACTTGAACGGTTGGTGCGTATCTATCGTGAGGAGAGTTGGTAAATTTGATTTTGTTAGAAATAGAATTAGTAAAAGAAAATTCTTATTAAAATCTTAACTTGATAATTTTGTAACTATTTTTTATTTTGTTTGATTTGTTGAGTTGCACCGATTAAGACGCAATGCTCCCCGAATTTGGCGGAAAGTGAGAAGTGCAAGTGTCTTAATGGGAACGGAGTATCGAAGTTCCCAGGTTTCCCAAGAAGTTAAAAAAATAAGCTAGCAAACTTTTTTACTGCTGTTATAATTGTGAATGCATTGTTCGAAAAAAGTAATTAAACGCTTAAAATCTCCCTATGGCTTAGTGGTCAGAGTGCAGGGAGGATTCCAAGTCCTGCTGCACCAAGATTTTAAACATTTTCTAAAATAGTAAATTGAACTAGATTCTCTTCATAATATATAGTAAATAATAAAAAAAATCATATTTAATTTAATAATTTTTACTATTAGTTATATCAAATAAATAACTCCAAGTAAGTTGGATGGTCCCAACTAAAAATACCGATATTAGTCACGTCGAGGTGGACGCAAAGCTGCTAGGTTCCACTGAGCTCTATAAATACCTCGACGGGAACCATTTTCATATATTACGATAAAAATATTGTCAATTTAAATGAATGAGTAAAATAAATTCACACGCTCGTAGTGACTATTTCTGTTGCAGTACGAGTGTATGAGAATGATGCAAAAAGAATTTAAATAGGTAAATCAGATATTTACTCCTAGTTACCTACTTCTTCAGAATTTTTCGTTAACTTCACGCTGTATCCCGCGTATAGCAGGGTAGGCAGAGGAAACTAGTGTTAAGACACTCTGTTCCCCACGATTTTTGAAATATTGAGTATTGCGGTGGAACTCAACGCCGTCCTTTGTTGAGCACGTTTAATACATTGTTAATACATGAATTTATCGATATTTTGTTGAAGTCGCAAAAAGATCTTACTTGTATGTCACAGTGTGTACATTCTGAAGCCAGTTACTTCAAATGATTGAAAAAATCTGTATCCGAAGTTATAGGTTCAAATCCGTTTTAGGGATATCGTATAAGTCAATCTTTTTATATTTCCATAGATTATTTATTATCCAATGCTTAACACACCTGATGAACAACAGGATAGTGATATATCACTACCTCTGTCTGCCTATATCACATTTAGTCATCATTACATCAACATAATATAAAAACAAATAATATTATATAATAACAGTAAAAACATCAGCTGAGAAGGAAGATATTAGCTTAAATAAGATAACTAATTTAGCGTGTGAAGCAGAACTAACTGACTAGTTGGGATTTAATTACAACTTGCATGCAATCTGTGGATGCGATCTGAGATAGGGCAGACGAGGCTGGCGAGGCAGTCGAGGCAGACGAGGCAGACGAGGCGAGCACAGGCCACTACTACTGTACAGGCCCTTATCGACATAATGACGTTGGAATTCATTGAATTATAAATGGATTATTACATTTTATATCCTTTATTGATAAGAATTTGTAGTTTTGATTAAAGTGAGGTAATGAGGCTAATTAGATATACTGTGTTTTATCTTTGTACACACCAGCCAGTTCACCTAGGCGGCACAGCGTCTGATTTACATGCGACAGTTGTGGGTTCAATTCCCATTCGAGACTTTGAATTTTCATTTCTTCAAGCTACATACGGGATACGATGTGAAATCTGATACACATGTTACAAGAAGTCAATGTAATTATATATGTACCCAAGTTGGATTCGAACCGATAAGTAATTTCAGCCGTGTACATCTCCACTGCGTCACAATATATCGACCCACTTATACTATAAATAAAATAATTGTCGGACTGTTGATTGAGTTATAGCGGCGGCGGTGTAGGTGCAGGTTTGCCATTTAATGTTTGTAGAACAAATATTTGTGTCAGTATTGGGAAATAAAAGTTCTCCGTGGCGGAACTCAACGCCGCATAACATATACAACAAATATATATTATATCTTCGAAATATAGACTATGCGACCAAATTTTTTTAAAATGACAACTGACAGTTCTTGAGTGTAGCGCTTTTAACCAAAGAAATTCTTTATTTCTTTAAGTCTTTTAATATAAGTATTGACTAGGTTGGGTTTGGTAGTACTATAGTAGGGGCAATAAGGAAGGGTCCACACTACACGCGTGGGTGTAGCTGTTATCTGTCTAATATCAGTTTAGCCAATTGAAAGGGAATTGTTAGAAGATACGTTAGGACGCTATTATTTAATTATTTTGTATTGCTTCAGACATCTGAGTGACTTGCAATTACTTATTTAGCTGACTAGATTTATATACCCTTTAAGATTTTATAATATTTTCATACATTTTCTTTGTAGGTATGCAGAGGGAACCTAGTGGTAATACGCCGTTTCCCTGGTACTACCCAGCTATCGATAATTATCGAAAAAATAAAATTATCACCACCCCAAGTGGGAATCGAACCTTCAGCCGTCGTGTTTACAATTATAGGCTGGAACACTGCGCCATGACGGCTTCAGCGTGCATAATTTTTAAAATAAATATTTTTTTATGGTCGCCGTCCTTTGTGACTCGGTTTAAAAGGGTCTTACACCTGATGATTGTGAGTTCTATTTTCATTCTGGGCAGTATTCTATGTTTTTATAACGTAAACTTTAAACTTTACTATCCAACAAAAAAACTTTCATTTAAGAAATTTTATTTTAATTATAATTAAAAAAATATATAGAAATAATACAGATATTTAATTTGATCTATTATTCTACATCAAGCCGGCCGGTATATTGAGGCCGGTCGTGGCGCAGCGGCACGAGGTGTGACTGCAAAACCGATTGGTTGTGGGTTCGATCCCCACTCGAGGAGATGAAATATTTACTTAAATTTATATTTCCATTTCTTCGCCCTGGTGTCGAGGTTAAGCGCGGCGTTGAGTTCTGCCACTCAACACGCAATGCCTCCAGAATTCGGCAGAAAGTGGGGAACGGAGTGTCTTAACACTAGGTTCCCTCTGCCTACCCTGCTGTGTGCGGGATATAGCGTGAAGCTAATTTAATTTTTTTAATTTTAATTCTACATCAAGTATTAAAGTAAAACCTCCTTATTAAGCAATACTATTTTAATTTTAACTTTTTATACAGACTAGCCACAATTCCGATAACATAAAACTCAATAAAATTAGCAATTAAAACAAAACAAAGTGTTTACTTAAAAACAACACGTGTCGTAACTCGAGCACAATCAAAATCGGTACATCTCGGCTATTAGCGATTTTAAAATAAAGATATGTTCATACAAGTTTCTACTATGCCCTATCGACGCGATCAGCAATAAACGCGCGTTTACATTACGATCTTACGACCACGATTAAACTTAGTGGAAATAATCATTAAGTGGTGTATTTGTTAGTTTTTATATGGTTTTTGCTTATGTTGATAGATCTAGATTCGATTCCCGTTTGTAATACTAGTGTAATTACTGATTATAACTTTCTTTCTAGATGGCAGTTTTTATATAACCTTATGTTTGTGTATAACGAGTATAAAGAATTTGTTTTGAATAAATAAATTTGAAGGCATCTTCAACATTAAGTCAGTTTTTGATTGTAAATCGCGATTGTTGTGGTTGTTAATAGTCCCACTATTGGAAATGGATAAATTTCATTTATTCTGATGAAACGTTGGATTGTGCCATACAACATGGAACGTCTTATTATTAGGTCATATCTGAACATCGTGCATGAATGCCAAAATCCCAAAAACCATAATAAATTACAAAAATAAAGCCAAGATTATTAGCAAATTTGATTCATATCTTTATAAATGATTAATGAAAGTAAAACATTTTAATATTCAATATACTTGACGTACAGTTTTCTTGTAAACGGCTCTCTAAAGTAATTAAGCCTTATCTCTGATACAATGAGCTTTCTTCGTGATAGGAGAGGAACTAATTTCCTCATTACAAGCTCAGATCATTTATTGAAGCGAACTTCGATAAGCTTCGGGACTTTGGGTATTAATTTGTGACTAAAGTTTAATTGCAAATTAATGAATTCTATTGCTAAAGGAACGTGGGGTTATCTAAAGTATAGTAGTATATAATTATCTTTACGATTTATTCCAAATATGGCAATTTTAAAAGAACATATCCGCAAATTGCTAAATATTAAATATTTAATTCCCCTGAATGGGAATCGAACGCACAAACGTTGCGTTTTATAGTCACACGCTGGTGCTAATGCGGCATAATGGCCTTATATTATTTAGATTTTTAAATCTTAAACATTTTTTTTGTTGAATATTAAAAGAAAGATACTTTAAGCTAATTCAAGATTTATTTAATATTCAATTTATATTACAAATAATTAGAAACTCACAAGAATAAATAAACGAGCTATCAGCAACATTAGTAGAGACCATTAGAAAATCAGTGACAGTCGGGACCGCCCTTGGATAATTAAAACACATATTTTTCCAAAGAGACCCTATATTAGCTGCGTTCGGTTCAGTCGGATTGGAAAGCCTAGTTCATTTAATAGTGCCTAATGAATGTTCTAGATAACCTTAGAAATTTAATTTACAGTGCATTCGATACGTGCGTACGCCGGGGCTGGGATTTATCGTCGTTTGACTTCAGATACCGTTAGGATTATACTGTTATATGTGGTGTGTTGTAGCGAGGGTGTGCGGTTTGACCTTGTCGTTGACACGAGCTGGTAATGTTTTGTGTTCGTGTATTAGTTAGATATTATGAGGAGAAACGTTGCAGAGAATGTAGAGATTAGTCACTGTTTTCCTGAGTTTTCTCTTATTTAGAAAATCTTAATTTTTGGCGCATTTTTACCAACATTACATTAATAATTACAATTTATTGTTTCAAGCATCATCCCATTAGAAGGACGAAACGTACTGGTAGTTTTACTATGTTGTCAAGCTTTTACTTTGGTAATTTAACTAAATGATTTCCCCAAAATTATATATAGAACTAGAACCCACAACTACTGGTTACCAATAAAGCGTTTTAACTACACCAGGACGGCGTTAACTGACCTAACACAATCTATAACAGTTATATCAATAGATAATTAATAGTAAGTACCTAGTATCGCGTTATTAATAGTAAGCAGTATCGTGAAGGCGACAAATTGCCAGATTACTATCGTATAATGAGTTCTTAAGAGGACTGATTAAAGACCTCTCGGAGTGCGCCGTTATCATTTGCATCCCGTCGTAGTGTATATTGGACTTGGAAGTTGTGTTGCAGTGATTTATTTACTTTTTGAAATTGGGGTAACATCTTATATCTGTACTTCTTTACTAATGTTAAAAAAGCTGAAGAGTTGGTTTGGTTAAACGCGCTTATCTCAGGAACTACTAGTCCGAATTGAATAATTATTTTTGTGTTAGATACTTTGTTTGTCGAGGAAAGTTATAAGCTATATGATATCACGTTATTTGTTTCGATGTAGCCCACTGTAAGGACTGTGTCTGCGGTCCTGAAAAACCTGGAAAGCTAGCTCAAAGTTTAAATACTGGAGAAGCATCAGATTAGACAAAAATACTGGTAGCGTATGAAAACTGCAAGTTAAAACATTTTACTCAGGCATTTTAAGTTATGTTTTTTCTGTGTAAGATGCGGAAGATATGTATGTATATCATGTTAAATTGAATATTCCTACAAGCGCATTAGTAAACACTTAAGCTACTTAATTAAAGCAAAACGATTGGAAAATAATTTAATTATTTCCTTTTAAAGAATAATTAGAAATTATATAGCACTTTTATTTCGACCGCCAATAGACCGACGCCGCCGGCTCTTACAATTAAACCACGTTTCGATGACAATAGACGCGATAACAAGGTCTCATTTATCCGAATGTCTAATGTCTAATTACTGCTGTCAGCATTGGAATTAACTTAGATCTGCCGATTGTTCATTTTGTATAGAAATAAGTTTGTGCGTTATGAGTGAACAGTGAACGGTTTTAGAAAGATATATATTTGATAATGCAATGGTTATAGGTTCGAGTTTCACAATTTAAATGATTTTTAAATTTTCCTTATCTAACTTATCATTCATATATTGACCATGTCGGATTTTTTGCATTTTTTATTCAATATCGATTTCAAATTAAAAATTGATCAGAATTTCGGGGACGGAGTGCTAACTGTCTTATGCGAAATATAAAATGAACCATAATTAAAAAAAAAAGACTTATAATATCAGGCGACATATCTTATTGGTTGAATGTATTCAACTACGCTACGAAATATCTTTATAACATTAAGAATTTATTGAGTACAGTCTGATTTTTAAAGTATTTAACTAATAGGTTATATTTATGTTTTTCTTCAGCTTTTCACTGTATCCTGCATACAGTACAAAGTATAGATATGGGGGAACCTTGAGTTAAGACACTGTTTCCAACGCACTGCCCAATTTATGAAACGTTACCTATAAACTGCACCTCGATATCTAGGATATTCAGACAGTCTCTCTCGATATCGGCGGCGTCTTTACTCTATTGTATAGCCTCATTCACATAATTACAATATAATGATCAAATAAATCCTACTAATTTGAAAGTCAATGAACATTTTTGATTTGAGGTCAAAGTGTATGGTCACTAATAGATATTGCGCCACGACCTTGACTGTTACCTCTCGTTGTGTAACCTTTGTTTTATTTACTCTACACTTTATTCAAGTTATGTAGTGCAATTTCGCCATTGGAGGATAGAATTGAAACTTTAAATTTGACTTTACAATTTTTTACCACAAACCACCAATTATCAAGGCGCCAGTCGTGGCTTAGGGGTACGAATTGTGATTGTAAACGCAACTGGGTTCGATTTCCTCTCAACAAAAATTAAAATTTATTTAAATTTATATTTCCATTGTCTTCGCTTTGCTTTCGAAGCAAAAGGCGGCGTTGAGTTCTGCTACTCATCACGCAATGCCTACAGTATTCGGCGCAAAGTAGGTAACAGTGTGTCTTAAAGCTAAGTTCACCAATTATCAACCCAGTAGTTCAAGCTGGAAGTATCCTAACTTACAAATGTAACAGCCTAAACACAGAACTCATACAAGTCTCTTATTCTTTTGACGGTTTAGTTATTTAACATTTAACTTGGCTCTCATTTCACATTTATGTTTTTTAATGGGATATAGCTTATACTTCAGGATAACAAGTAATAAATTAACATATTATTATATTGTATAATATAATAATATGTTAAAGCAGCCAAAGCCACGTTAGGTGGCTAGTCTAATCTAAAACACACTCATAAATCTCCCTTCGAATTACTTAAGCAAATGTCTATAGTTGTCTACATATATGTTTCCTTCCTCGCCCATAAATCAGCTCGCATGCTTCCCAGGCATAAATCCAGGCACGTCTTGAGATCTAGATCTAGGCAGATCTAACATTGTTATCTATATGATTGTGTATAGAAGTGTTGAAACTGATGTTCTTAGGTTATGGCATTTTTGGAATATTTGTCTATTTTTGTAATTATTTTATACGGTAGAGATCACGTGAAAGAGAATCACTTCTTATTCTACTTGATACAATAAAACAACTAATATAGGAAATAAATGTTCGTACATAAATGTATATTTATTTCTTATTTTATTTGTTATTTTTTCCAAGAATCTATCTGCTTTGGTATGAAAAGCACGGGGTTGAGTTCCGCCTCTCAACACGCAATGTTTCGAAAATTGCCGGGAAGTGGTAACGGTGCGTCTTAACACATGGTTTCCTCTATTTACCCTGCAATCCGGGGAAAAGTGTGAAGTTGCAATTTGTGATGATATACAAAAACTGTTATTTATATCTGTTCTAAAAAATAAAAAGGCATTTAATATGTAGAGCCACTTCATTAGGAGCAGACGCGTATGTTTCCAAGTTTAAAGTAAACTTTCAAAGTGTCAATCACAAGCAATTACACAGCTAGTGCTGTCCCGCCGCGCCGGGGCGCCCTCTACACGCAATGCTTTAGATTGACTACAAAAAGTTTACGCAAAAAGTACTCACCACTATTTATTATTCTATCTTAAAATTGATATATTTTTTTGCTTTACGCTATATTCAAATAGATATAATTTTTGAGAATCGTGTCGAATGGCGGACTCAACGCCACTCTTTGTCTTATACGTCGCGATTACTGTGGCGCTACTGGCGCTCCACGACTTCTTAGGGTAAATAAAGTTTTTATTTAACTTCACGCTGTATACAACAATAGGATAACCAGAGGGAATCTAGTGATAATTCTGGACTAATGCGAGTTAAGGGGCGAAACTAACCGCCTCGCTTTACCTTGACTTTCATTTTTCTAGCGAGGAATGGAACCCACAACCTGTCGCATTTACAATCAACACTTTGTGCCACTGCGCAGCGATTGGCCTTCACTGTGCTCCGCTCTCTCAATTAGAGAGCGGATTATGCTGTAATTATTTAATAGATAATTATATGTTTTAATAAGCTATACTTTCTTTCCGTAGCGTTTGGCGCTACGTTCTCTGACTACCCCGCTAGGAATAAAGCGTGAAGCTAAGTTTAGTTAAGTTACTTATTTTAATTTCATTCTCTATATCGATTATTTTAGAGTCTTATCATCTTTACTTACAACAGATTTTGGTCTTGCCAGATCGGGACGACAAAAATAACAGTTTCACACTTGACAGAAAATCTGGCGCCAAGGCACTCCATCACTACACATTTTTTAAAATTTCATGACATTGACATTTCGAGTTTCGAAACTTAACGCCGCGCTTAGGCGACTAGATTGAGGCAGTGATATTTAAAAAAATCTAGAGTTGTAATTGAATCCACAACCATCGTGTCATATTACCGTACAATTAAATAACACTACTAAGAATTAGAGATTGTAACAATTTAATATAACAATCTAGTTACAATATAATCTATTATTGCAATAAACATAATTGTATTCATTGTTAAAGTCGCGGCATTCGATTTCATATAATTACATACAATAATTCGAAGTCGTGGCACAGCGGCACAAAGTGTGACTGTAAAACCGACTGGTTGTGGGTTCGATCCCCACTCGAGGAGATGAAATATTTATTTAAATTTATATTTCCATTTCTTCGCTCTGGTGTCGAGGACAAGTGCGGCGTTGAGTTCTGCCACTCAACACGCAACGCATCCAGAATACGGCAGAAAGTGGGGAACGGAGTGTCTTAATACTAGGTTCCCTCTGCCTACCCTGCTGTGTGCGGGATACAGCGTGAAGCTGATTTAATTTTTTTAGTTTTTACATACAATAATTACTTGTAGTGTCGGAGGGTCGCCGTGACACAGTGACACGTGCTAACTATTATTGATTTCTTTAGTTCACTAGAAATATGCAAGTAATTGCTATAATATATGTTTTTATAAGAGTTTTAACTCTATCAATGTGGTAAATACTCGCATGTATATTAATATGTATTTACGTAGACTTGTGTTCTGGCGCCGTTTGCTGGAATTAATAGCTGAATATTCAGTTTTTGTTATTAGAATGGAATTTAAACTATATACTGTAGAATGTTTAGTGGCGCAGTGGCACATGAGTGCGGTTGTAATCGCAATGGTTGTAGGTTCCATTCCCACTTGAAATGAAATTTTTAATATTTTTACATCCTCGTTCTTGTAACAGAAAATAAAGCGGCGTTGAGTCGGAGGAAGTGGAAGGAACAGAGTGTTTAAACACTGGGTTTAAATCCTGTTATATGCAGGATAGGCAGAGAGAACATAGGTTTAGTTAAATTTGTTTTGTGTTCAAATTCAAAATGTTTCAGGAAAAGTTTTAAGTGTATTATTTTTCTCAGTAGCGTTTAAAACTTTAGGTAAACATATAAATGTAATTACAGGTACAATGGGTTACATCGAAACGATTAGCCTCATATGATATAGCCTATAGCCGTTATCTAATTCGATTTTTTCAATACAGACTAGTGTCAGTAATTCCTGAGATTAACACGCTCAAATAAACAAACACACCAGCTCTACAGTATTAGTGTAGATTACTCTTTAAGCCTTATATCAATATATAATTGGTTTAAAAAATAGAATAATCAAAGTGGCGCCGTATAATGGCTCTACGTGTATTGCAAGTATCTAGGAAGTGTAACTGACGGATTGACTTACGAGTGTCGAGTGTCACGCTGACACGCTGACACGCCATCTTACTTAATTGTGGTCTTATTCTATATAATAATATATGTATATGTCTGTATGTATGTGTCTTTAGGTAATTGTTTTTATAAATAAATATATTACATTTGTTTACTATAATGGTAATAAAGTTTATATGATTTTTTTTTATGAGAAACAAGGAAATAGACAAGGAAATACGTGCGAAAAGTGGAGAACGAATTGTCTTCATATTAGATTCTCTCTCTACGCGGGTGTGAGTTGTTATAATGACGTTAACTCATTAAGAACTTTTCATAATCAGGCAAAAGAATACAAAATTTCTTTATTAAACTAAAGTTAGTATGTCAAAAGAAAAAGCAGAAAATTGTCGATATAATTTTCTGGAAATTACAGGGTGTTACTAAATTGGCACAAAGGCCGCATATGAGGGTAAGATAGTGATACAGGAGTTAAAAAAAAAACATGCTTTTTGACACTTTATAAGTAGTTCTTTCTATGCAATGCACGTAAGTTTACTACTACTTCAATTACGCTAAGAATAACGTAAAAAAATCACATCCATTACGTTTTTATTTAAAACGTGTACATTTTCTGTTGTAAAAATTTCTTATAAAACCTTCGCTAACCAAGTGGGGAAACTCAGAATCGGTTCTTTAACGAGTGAACCTCGCAATGTAAGCAATAGTTGTTTTTTTAAATGCTATTAATGCGTTTTATGCACATATGTATAGTTCAAAAATGATCGTTCAGAATATTTCAACTAGAGTCAACTCTCTTTTTTTAAATTTTATATAAGCAGTAGAAAGAAGGTCGTGGTGAAACGTTTGATTATAAACAATGGTTTTGGGTTCAATTTCTACTCAAAAGAATAAATTATTTTCTTTTCCTCGCAAATATGAAACCTGCACGCTTTGTTCTAACGTCTAATTGCGTAAATAATTCTGCCTAATTAGACTAGACTATTAAGACCTGGGAAATGGAGTGTCTTAACACCAGGTTCCCTCTCTCTACCCTGCTATATGCGGGATACAGCGTGAACCAAAAAAAGATACAAAGCAAGCAAAACTTTACATGACATTAAGAAAACCAATAATATTTTAATTAAAATATTAGTCACGTCGCTAAGATTGATGGCGGTATTAGTAAACGTTGGTTTTGGAGTTACGCAATTTATTTTGAAGATGAACCGTCTGTCACGCGCTGTATATTGGTCTGTTGATTAGTATTTGGTTAGAAACTATATTTATTTTATGCAAATACCTCCTGATAAAATGTTTTCAATTTCTCGCTATGGTAAGATGACAGAGTGTGGCGTTGAGTTCTGCCACTCTCCACGCAATGTCTCGAAAAAAGACGGAAAGTGGGTAGCGGAATGTCACGCACGCGGCGGAATGTAAGACATTCTCTTTACTTATTCTGCTATATGCACGGTATGGGGTAGGCAGAAAGAATCTAATGTTTAGACACTCTCAACACATAAAGCACATTTTACAAACATTGTGAGTTAAGTGGCGGAGCTTAATACTGTGTTTCGTCTAACTAGACAGCCAAAACAAAAATATGCTTAAGATATGAACATTCCCCTGAGTGGGTATCGAACCCTCAACCATTGCTGCAATAATCGTACTACGACGGCGTCAGTAAGAACATAATGGTAATAATCTGTTTAGGTTTCAAAATATTTGTGATTATGTATTAACAAAGTGCGGACGTCAGCTTCCGTTAAGACATGTTGTATGAAAACTACTTGTGAAATTAGCACATTCAAATATTTATCTATTTTACAATCATCTAGTTAAGATTAACCGTAGGCGCAGGGAGGGTTACGAGTTCGAAGTCAGTTAAAGAGAATGTTATATTTATTATTTTTCAATGGTCAAGCCGGTTTTAAAAGACTTTAAAAGTGCATAATAATAGTATTTTAATAAATTTTATTTTCAACTTCACACTGTCTCAACGACGAAGCAAAGTAGGCAGCGAGATCTTACTGTTAATAGTTCGTGCCAGCCTCTTTCCTCTTAGCCTCTTTCCGCCGAATTCTGGAAGAATTGCGTGTTGCTTGGCTGAACTCAACGCAGCCCTTTGCCTGGTTACCACAGCGTAGAAATGAAATTCTTAATTGAAATTTTATTTTTCAATTTGTTATACACGCACATTTAACTATAAATCTTTAACTTTCTTATAAATCTGCTGCAAAAAAACAACAAGGAATAACCATTGATAACTAGTTCGATTAAAAATGAAGTCATTATAGACTGATCGTCACGTAACTACCATACTATAGTACAGGTATTAGAAGTGACCGTCCGGGTACTGGTACTGGTAGTGGGTACATAATGACACTCAATTATAGTGTCATTATCGCCTCAGAGCCTCTCCGACCTACCTGCCTACCTCTCAGCGCACATAAATCCAACATAAATGATACCTGCGGCTATATCTAGTTTGCATCGACACTGTTTATGGATGTTTTGATTTTCACACGTTTTATACATTTATAGGTACAGGTAGTGTATTTGTATGTATGTATGTATATATATATATAAAGATATTTTTACTGAGTGACTGATAGACATCGCTATGTTAGAGCTACGTGGCGTAGAACGCTGAAATTTGGAAGAACTGTTCAGTGGTGGTTTATTAATATTTTAATATCTTCGATGTGTACTAGATACACGGGCAAAAGCGCAGCGTTCGGTTCCGCTACTCAAGACGCAATGGTCCTAAAATTCGGTAGAAAATGGAGAACGGAATATCTTAAGACTATGTTCCCTCTGCCCCTACCTAGTTTCATGCTGGGATACAGAAGCTGAAATTAATAAAAAAGAAAAGTGTCCCAAATCATGTCTCGACAGCTTATAAGTAAAGCAACACTGAACTCGTAGTTATTAGGACATGTTTGTAATTATGCTCTGTTAACTGTTCTTAATAAATAAAAAAAAAAGATTTTTACGAGAAAGAAAAAAAGGTAACCTTCTCTCAACCAGCGGTTAGTAGCCAAATTAAACAAGGTAAAGAAAGGCTATCATAATATTCATTTATATATAAAATACTTGTTTCACATTATGAAAAAGAAACTACCACATCATATCTATCATAACATTAAGTTCACGAGTTTTTACGTAACTAACAAACAAACCATCATTTGTAAAGCTCAACAGTCATTTTTTGCTTCTAACTCAATATATTTATTAACAAGAATACGCGTATATTTGCGTATTAATAACCTGTGGGAATAAAAAGTCGGACGCGGTGTCGGCTTAAGTCACAACACGTCGAGGTTTTAATGAGGTACCTTATAATACAAGCTACCTCTTTAATCCGCTCGTATTATACCTATAGAAATGACAAATAAATTGTAATATGCTGCAAACATATCATGGTTGTATTAAATTTATATATTTACTCTTCTAATAAATTTAAAAGAAACGAAAAAATACATAGGTTAAGATTAGTCAATTTCTTAAGGACGTAGGGTTATATTCGTTTATTTTATGTTTACATATCAACAGCACGGTATGTTGGTTTGGCATATTAGAGTTGAAAAAATAAACTCGTGGGTAGTATTTAGTCATTTCGCTTTTGGTTTGCCGCATATTTAGAAATTTTAATAATTTCATCTATAATTGATAATTTAGATAATGTAGTGAATGTTCATAATGTGTATAAAAAAGAGCAAAAATGAACTCCGCTTTCGCCTACAACTTGCGTCCATTGAAAGGGCCAGCAAAAACTCGTATAATCGCGGCCGACACTCATCCGCTGCGGCGCGACGTCTCAATCAGAGCTCTCCTACACTTTGGTGCGCGATCATTCACGCCGACGCTGGAATAGCCTTAACATTTGATTATTCCATTAAAACTATAAATACTTCCTATTTTTGTATTTTTAGTACAAATAATGTTTTGTAAAATAAAATTTTATGGTAAAAAGAAAACATGATTTGAACCGAGAAATGACAAAATTGTGTAAATTTTCTTGTAGAGCGACATTTCATGGATGACAATACTTTTTTTTCTTTGTCTGCTCAGATGAAACGCGGTGTTGGGTTCCGGCACCTAGTATACAACGTCTCTTAATGTGCATAGCTATCTAATCGTTTTAATCGAAAACCTATTCTATTGGAAACG
This sequence comes from Heliconius erato x Heliconius himera, assembly GCA_013421005.1. Classification (NCBI taxonomy): domain Eukaryota; kingdom Metazoa; phylum Arthropoda; class Insecta; order Lepidoptera; family Nymphalidae; genus Heliconius; species Heliconius erato x Heliconius himera. Next base: position 29,940 of record JAATLQ010038504.1, on the reverse strand, counting down.
TCACATAGAAAAATGACTTATCCAAGAACGCGCAATTCAAATGACGTGAGAAATTCAGGAAATCATTCGTATAATATAAAATGATAGATTTGTTGATAACAACGGATTATCGAATATTATTATAAGATAAATGTGTTGTTAGTATGTCACTTTTAGTATGTAGCTACTTACTTTTAAAGACAAAAACATTTTTTGGTTTTAGGTCTGATAAATTCTAATTTTTAATTTAAATTCTAAAACACAATTCAATAATTTCTAATAGTAAGAAAGAAGGTAGTGCTTTACTATGATTTATACCAGTATTTAAAACAAATATCGTATAAGTAATTAAAAAAATCAAAATCAAATCAAATCTTTTTCACGCTGTATCCCGCACACAGCAGGCAGAGGGAACCTAGTCTTAAGACACTTCGTTGCCCACCTTCCGTCGAGTTCTGGAGGCATTATGTGTTAAATGGCGGAACTTAACGCAGCGCGTTGCCTCAACCAGAGCGAAGAGTTTAATATATATATTATTTGTAATTAATATATATATTTTCATCATATATAGACAACTAACTTAAAGATTTCTTTATACAAAAAAATGATAGACATATAATTATCAAAGTAAAGCCTATAGAGCTATACAATATACATATATAATTTAAATTAGACATTTACACGTCTGTCGGTGTAGTGTCGATACTCAGTGAATAGAAGCGTGTCGACTAATGCTCTATCCAATTAGCGTGATCCGCGAGCAAATTAACTTTTTTCACGTGTTGGTCAGTCCGGTCAGTCGGGTCAGGTTCGTTTACGTTCAACTTTGAATAATGTTTCAGATTTAAAAGTAGACCAATACGATACATTGCTATAGCTATTACTATTATGATTGTGGGAGTGTGTAAATGGTTACTGAGTTACTTTTGATGAAAAAAATATAATATTCGAATAATGATTTGTCAGATTTTCTTCATAGAAATGTCTAATAACAATAAAAGACGTTAAATTATAGAATTTTGTTTCAAATTTCATAATTACAGCAACTTATAGGTAGTAGACCATAATAATAGAGTAGAGTACATTGTACGCAGCAATTGATTGCGACTGTTGTAGGTTCGATTCTCGCTCCGAGGTATGAATTATTTTTATTTCCTTGTTCTGGTAACGACACAAAGAAAGCGCTGAGTCCCATCACTCAGCACTCAATGTCTCGATAATTGGAAGGTGGCGGGGAATTTAGTGTTTTAACACTGACTTCTCTGCTATATGCGGGATACAGCGTGAAACTATAAACACAATACAGATCATGTATGTATGAGCATACATTTACATTTACACATATGTAGATATATTCACATATTATAAGTTAATATCTTAGTACAGTACTTACCGTGTGAAATTGGCTAAAATAATCTACACCTCAGTGGCGAGCTGTCTCAATTTGACACCTTGTTAGCGTTACCGGCCCCTTTGAGAGCAGTAATCGGTTTAACGTCTCGCGGCTACGGGCCGGTAGTCGCCGGTACGGGGCTGTGAGTGGATATAAACCTATATGTTTGTACCACTTGTCGGATTAACAGGAGATTACATTGGGCGTACTGTTCACGTTGTATTGCGTTTTGTAATGAAAACTGTATATTGATAAAGTAGGCCAGTAAGTCTGGTAAACGCGATGGTTGTTGGTTCAAACCCCTGTCAAAGGTATTATTTCAATAAAGTAATATTTCCATTTCGTTACTCTAGTAGTCCAGCGTAGACAATTCCGACAGTCTACGTGAGTTGTTTATAAATTAGGGCGGAGAGTGAAGGACAGAGTGAGTCACCTTATGTCTGTTTCATGAAGCCTAAATGATATTAAGCCTGAAAATAAAAAGAAGCGTGGAACGAGTGTCTGAACACTACATTCCACTACCTATTCTCTTATTTTCGGGAAACGCTGTAAAGAAAAAATATTCGCTAAGTAACTTTTTGGGTGATAAATTAATAAATATAATCATGTCTATATATGTAGTATACATTACCAGTTATTTGCATAAAACATGAGACGATTTGTGTGTTTGTATGTCTTCATATTGAGATGAAAAAGGAGAACTTAAAATCTTATTAGTTATCTTTATTTGGTTGGTATCGTTAAATCGTTAAATTTAAAAAAAAGGTACTAGGTATGCTAAGTTGTTCCTTAAATAAATCAATGATTATTTGAATTTTTTTAGCATGCGTATATAAAAACCGAACCTAATGTTAAGCCTCCATTACCCAAATACCACCTAATATTCGAAACATTGTGTGTAGAGTGACGGAGCTTAACGCCGCGTTTGTCTTTTTATTATAGCAAGGAAATAATTCATTGTCCCTTGTAGGAATCAAGTCCATATATATATAATCAGAAAATATTTTTAAATTTTCTGTTTTTTAGGGATACACCGTGAAACTAAAAAAACATGTTTAAGAGCGTTTCCGCAAGTGATTTGAGGTTGTGGTAATATTGGACGCCTTGAACCTACTTAAGAAGTTAATATTTAGTTAAGAATATAAAATGTACATAAATGTCATTGTAAAGAGTGGATTTGAGTGAATTTTAGTTATTTTTCTTCAAATTTGCTCTAAATATATTCTTATTATATGTTAAGTGACACAAGTACGCTAGCTCTGTTGCCGTAAAAACGTCGCTAGTAGGCGGCGCTATGAATGGAGATTACATTAAATATAAAATTTATGTATGGAGATCTACAAATTTGGACATTTGAAATGTTTAAGCGAATCAGAAAATGTAACGAAATTTTAACATACTGTATTAGGTAACGAAGTTTTACGACACTGCGTATATACAAAGAAAATCTGTTAAATTATTCATTCACCCGAGTGGGGATCGAACCCGCGACATCACGTTTCCAGTCAGGCTTGTACCACTGCGCCTCAATTTAAACTTTTATTTAGAAAAAAGTATTATTAACAAAATTGATTCACTTTTTTTAAATTATTTTTTTTCACATGATATTGAGTCATATATTAATAATATATTAATTTAAAAAAAAAATAAAAAATTAAATTAAATTAGCTTCACGCTGTATCCCGCACACAGCAGGGTAGGCAGAGGGAACCTAGTGTTAAGACACTCCGTTCCCCACTTTCTGCAGAATTCTGGAGGCATTGCGTGTTGAGTGGCAGAACTCAACGCCGCGCTTAACCTCGACACCAGAGCGAAGAAATGGAAATATAAATTTAAGTAAATATTTCATCTCCTCGAGTGGGATA